>BSBK01008500.1:0-230000 GCA_027943335.1 Chamaecyparis obtusa
TATACATATATACACATATACACATATACACATATACATATATACACATATACATATATACACATATACATATATACATATATACATATATACATATATACATATGTGTGTGTGTGTGTCTATGTATATATATATGTGTGTTTATATATATATATGTGTGTTTATATATATATATATATATATATATATATATATATATATATGCATATATAGGTATATATGTATATATATGTGTGTGAATGTGTGTGAATGTGTGTGTGTGTGTATAAAAGAGTGGCTTTTTCCCATAATAGGGATATGCAAGTATAAGCTTAAGGTCTATGAAATCAGGTCCATGATACTAACTTAAAACAACTAAAAACCAATGTTCATGACTAAACTGCTAAGACAAACTAGGAACATGACATATAAAACATAACAAAGTGACATAATACTTGAGCCAATACTTAAGCTCATCACCTTTTCTAAAATTTTGTTTATTGAGGTGGTAGAGAGTTTATTTGTTGTTGTCCACATGACATCTTATTGGGACATTGGTTGTCGTTGATCCCCTTTTTGGGTTCTCACCTAAAGAAGGGCAGTTCAAAATCTTTATAGTAGTGGGATAGAAATGTACCCTGCAAAGAAACCTCTGGCATTTTATAGAAGCCAACTCTTCTCTTTGCTGTTTTGGGAAAGGGGAAGGAAAATTAAACAAAAACATGGGCGATGTGCCAAAGATTTTGAAACCCTTTGAGTTCACCTTCAGAAACAACAAGAACATATAATCCTGTAAATGAGAATAGGGTTCCACAAACTCTTCATTATTGGAAAGATAACACAAGGACAATATCCTAGATACAAGTCAAAATATTCAAATCCTCCCATGAGAAGCACTCAGTAAGTCTTTCTGGAAATGTTCCTATTATCTCTCTAAAGAAAGTATTATAAAATAATTTCATTCACCAAATGGCATGGTATAACCCCATATTGTAGGTAATGAAAGAGTAACTAGACATAGTTCAATAACTTGTAGTCTATGATGAATTATAAGATCCTAAATGATAATAAATGATATCTTAACTCATTTATAAATGACACAAAACCTTAAATCATAAAAAAAATAGCAAAAACACCTATTAAAAGAGAAATTGGGCATAGTCCAGTATGTCTTGACCTTTATTGATTATGTAGAAAATATAAAGCTAGGGTTTGAAAAATGAAATTAAATCTAAGTGTTCTTCTATGTAGAAAACAAAATACTTCTACAAAAAAAGTTATAGATCCAACCAAACTCCCCATTACAATGTGCCCACAAGCCTTTTAAAGAAGAAATCCTTGAACAAAATCTCAAAAATGCAGCTGAGAAGGGTCGTGCATTTGTGACATCTGGAAGAGTCATCATTGTGGTTACCACAGTTATCTTGACATGTTGATCTCTACATCATTATTTTTCTTCCACACACACAACATATATACCACATGTTCCTTTTGCAACCTTCCAACCATTATTTGGGAATAAATTCCAAACTCCACTCGTTGTGGTTCCTCGCATTTCACAAGTGGAGACAATCTCATTTTTGGATCAAAAAAGTCTTAAGATTTGTCGTGGGATGAAAAAGAGACAATTTACCTTGAAGGAGGTGGACCCCACCACCCATTTGTTGATTTGACCACAGCCTAGACACACGTTGTAGAGGCAAAATTTGGAGAGGGGAAGCCTTGCACATTAAAGGTGTTTGAAATTCTGCAGTGTTAACACATGGTATGTTGACAATATTTCCTTCAATTTTTTATTCATTTTACCCTTCAAAACTTTGTGGTGTCGATACTTGGTGCTCTCTGCAGTGAGCACACTCAAAAGTAAGCAATATGAAAGGAAAAGTGATTTTGAACATGATACAAATCATGTAGCTTTGGCATTTAACTACCCCAATTTTGTGGGGGTCATAACTTCTACTCATTGTGTCACCTCCACACTCCCTAAAATTGTCCACACAAATACTGTGGATGAAGGCCAAGGTATATAACATCTACATTTTGGAAACTCACAAGGGATCTCAACATGTTGAGAAAGAACCTTGGAATCTTTGGTTTCACAGACCATAATGTATATAAATTGGGCATAGAGTCATGAAAAAGGAGCCATGAGAAACAAACTTTCCTCAAAACAAGAGAAGACACAAAAAATTGTGCAAGCATGCACTTGGAAGAAAACTAGAATTTACAACATACATTCCCTTAAGGAGAATAAACCATGTGCAATAAAACTTATTGGAAAAAGAAAACTTCTAACCTACTATGTACAAATATTTACATTGAAATGATGTTAAACATAGCCATTGACTGGCTTATTGAAGTAGCTTCCCTTCCTAACTGGCTTTTGATATTTTACATGCTTCTAGACAACTAGCCAGAAAAGGAAACTTGATAGGCATCCAACATACTTGAATGCCTCACAAAGATTGAGAATAAATAAACTCACCCATGTTTGAATTTATTCTTCTTGTAGTGCATGGCTGAGCTTCTCCTTCTCTTCATGAAGCTCACCTTCATGCTTAGAGATGAGCATGACTAGTGGAAACTTGTAGACTTGATTTAGATTCTTGATGGGTCAACCCCATAATAGATATTTTTGTGCCTTGATCTCTTCATGACCAATAGAGATTGGATCTTATTTCTTCTTTACTGGTATGAAGGTCTCATCTTTTTGTTGAAACTCATGGCCTCATGTTTTAGGAGACGGTGATTCAGAATCAACAGATGAGTAGATGACATCAAACTCATCCAGAAAGTCATCTTAATCATTGATCACCTCTATGATTTTCTCCATTCCATGAGATTCCTTTATAACATATAAGTCCTTATGAAATCTTGGAAGAGAAATGAGTTCTTCCTCTTGAACTATTATTTTTACTATGCTATCATCGTTCTTCTCAATCTCTTCCATATCAACAAAGAAGGTAACTTCCTCAAATAAGGGGATTGAGTCTTCATCCTCTTCATTTTCTTTTTTGTTTATTGTCTACAGAGAGGTTCATTAGGGAACAACCTTCTCAATATCCTCTTGTATCTCCTTTGTTGTTTCTTTTTCTTCTTCTCCCTCTTCCTCTATATCCATCTCCCCATCTTTATGAGAAAATGGAAGCTCATAAATAGATGGTCTTGCCTCTTCCATAACCACCAGCTGCCTGGTCCTTTCCTCTCTAGTAACAACTTGCATTGCAAGAAAATTATCTTGTTTTTATCTTTGGACCTTATCTTTCTATTTTAGTTTGCAAGCCTAGAAAGAAAGATCCTCTTTTTGCCATCGATATTCTTGCTCCTCCTTGATAGCCTTCAACTCTTCTTGGATATTTAACACACTACTACGTTTGGGGCCAAATTTCAAAAGAAACTTTCGACGGATAATTCTTTTTTATGAATTTGGTGTTTTTTTTTGTAATAGTCCCCCATGGTGTTGGTATTCTGATGGGTTTTAAATAGACCGTCGAAATTCCAACAGTTTCAGGGTATAGATTAAAAAAAGGTGAAATGGCCAAATCATTTTTATTTTGATTGTAGAGAAAATGAGAGGGAGAAAATGAGCAGGTGAAAGCTGAGTGCGAGAGAAGGTATGTGATTTCTTCATCTTTGATTGGCATCATATTCGATCGCAAATTTCAAATGCATTGCATTTTATTTTCATGAATGCTCACTTAAATGACTGCATTCTAGTGGTGTAGTTCCCTAACCTGTGCTTTATCTCCATTATTTGATGTTATTGGTGCTTGTGCTCAAGGATGTTGATTCACTATTTTGAAATTTTTGGATTCATGTTTGTTGATATTACTGGCATGGACATTGTATATTGTTGAGATTCTCACTGAAATGATCACATTCTAGTGGTGTCATGCCCTAGCCCATGCTTTATCTCCATTATTTGATGTTATTGGTGCTTGTGCTCAATGATATCGATTCACTATTTTGAAATGTTTGGATTCACGTTTGTTAATATTATTGGCATGACCATTGTATATTGTTGAGATGCTCTCTCAAATGACTGCATTCTACTGGTGTCATGCCCTAGCCCATGCTTTATCTCCATTATTTGATGTTATTGGTACTTGTGCTCAAGGATATCGATTCACTATTCTGAAGAGTTGAGTGTGGTTATCAAATGGACAGCCCATGAGCTTCTAGCTAGGCGCCATTTGTATTGATAGCTTAGGGCATCAAATGTATTGTATCATTGATAGTTGAGACTTTGTTAAAAGGAAATAGGACAAAGAATGATTTTGATTTATTTTCTCTATTTTCATCCCTAAGTGGTTGCCGCCATGATTTTTATTTTGAGTGCAATTTTGATAGAATTTTAGTTGGGATTTTCACTAAGGTTTTTAGTATATTGAGCTACAACATAACATGATTCTTTTTGGTGCTTTTTTCCCCCTATTCAGTAGATAAAAATCATGGTGGTAGCCACTTAGGAATCTTTTTGATGTACCATTTATTTTACAAAGAAACATGTATGTGGATTTATCATTCAGTTGCTTATAGTTATTGGTCAAATGTAAATATTTTGTCAAGTTGAAAGGGTAAGAAATCAGTTTGGTGTTTTCGGTTTATGTTAAAAGTTGATTTGGTAAAATCCTTAGAAAACACACTACATGTTCTAAAATGTAAAGAAGTTGAATGTTAAATGTAAGATATATATCTCATACATAGTAATCAAAAGAAAGGACATGAAACTAAGGAGATTTACCAATCCAAAAAATATAAGCGAATAGAAAACATGATTGGTACCTTATGAATTGATTTTTGAGGTGCATGATCTTCATCAATCTCCTCAGAAGAAGACCCCTCCTCACTGCTACTACTTTCTTGTTTAACAATTGGTTTGGAAAAATGCATTTAACATAAGAAAAATTACAAAACTAAACCAATGGCATGTTTACAACAAAGAAATAGAATGATAATAATATGCTGAAACTTCTATTCTGTTTAATACACGCCAAAGGACCAGTCCCAACAATTCTTAAACATACTTTATCTGATATGATGAATTGTTGATAAAGGTCTAATTTTGTACACTGCTAGCACAAAGGAAGATTTGACCTAGCCAAATCTTCCTTGTACAACACAAAAAATTGTGATAACTATGTCTACTCCAACCTTAATTGTTTAAGAATTCATCATATCAGAAAAAGTATGTTTAAGAATTGTTGGGAGTTCTATTACACCTTTGTTGTAAACATGTCATTGGTTCAGTTTTGTAAATTTTTTTTTGTGTTAAATACATTTAAATGGAACATTAAGCATAGTAATAATATGCTTAATCTATTAGTAATTGGCAGATTAAATGTAGATAACACCTTTATCAGTTTAGCATGTTATTATAAGATACTAAAGAAGACTTGCTATTTGTCAGACAAATCTTCATTGTCCCCCATAATGAAGACAATGGAGATTGACCTCCTGCCCCACAACAAAGAACATTGTAATAAGACCTTTTAATCCTAGTGACAAGAACATAGAAGCATTCTAACTCATTTGTAAATAAAATAATCTTTCTATAAAATGAAAGGTTCAACCTAATTAATACTAGCACTTGCACTCAAAGGATAGTGATCTGGCTAAAAGACTTAAGAGAGACTTTGACCCAAGAGCTTCATCATCAAGCTCTACAACCTCTTGTAGCTATCTTCATAGCAACAAGAGTCATTGGATACGTCAAATTTCTCAAAAGTTTGTACTTAGTTTGTAGGTTGACTTTGTACAAAGTAAATTTTAATTGAAAATTTAAAAACTATTTGCATCTAGTCATTATTCATGCACTATGCAATATGCATTGTGCAACGTAATGAAATCAACAATGTGTATAGAAATGACAAAAACTATATTCCACAATTCTTGGGCTAAACTCTAAATTTATTTTCTTTTTATATCTCTATGCTATTGAGAGAACTTCCATTTTATTAAACACAATTTTTCCCAATTAAAAATATCAATTAGAATAAGACATAATATAGTGTTAGAATAAAATTTGTACAAAGACATGTAATGCTTATGTTAATGATCAAACACATATATGGATTCATTGTTCCATGGGACAGTGGATTACCAGATTTGCAGAGAATTTAATCTTTTATTGATATTCCTCTTCTTTGTTTCATACATCTTGATGCAGAGCCCTCTACTATCACCTTAAGGAGACCAACTCAACTTGAGGATTCAACAAGTAACTTGGAATCCACTCAAGGAATTAGCCTCAACTCAAGGATTAATTAGAGTTCCCTGACTTTTTTAATCACTTCCATAACCCTACTACACAAGTTCACTTCCTCATTTCTTGGCAATTCCTCCTAGCACCATCTCTATCCTAGGCCACCTAGTGCACCTAGTGCCTCCACCATGTCAAAACCTCAACTAGGATTTTTACCCTGATCCTAACATAAAGTATCATCCCATCATGGTCTATTCACCATGTTTCAACACCCCATTCACTCTGATCTATTCAACTTACACCATTCTTCTTCTACAACCCTTCTAGGCCTTGTCTTTCTTGCAATTATTGGTCAAATGCAAATATTTTGTCAAGTTGAAAGGGAAAGAAATCAGTTTGGTGTTTTTGGTTTATGTTAAAAGTTGATTTGGTAAAATCCTCAGAAAACACACTACATGTTCTAAAATGTAAAGAAGTTGAATGTTAAATGTAAGATATATATCTCATACATAGTAATCAAAAGAAAGGAGATGAAACTAAGGAGATTTACCAATCCAAAAGTATAAGCGAGTAGAAAACATGATTGGTACATTATGAATTGGTTTTTGAGGTGCACAATCTTCATCAATCTCCTCAGAAGAAGACCCCTCCTCACTGCTAGTGCTTTCTTGTTTAACAATTGGTTTGGAAAAATGCATTTAACACAAGAAAAATTATAAAACTGAACCAATGGCATGTTTACAACAAAGAAATAGAATGATAATAATATGCTAAAAATTCTATTCTATTTAATACACGCCAAAGGACTAGTCCCAACAATTCTTAAACATACTTTATCTGATATGATGAATTGTTAAAAAAGGTCCAATTCTGTAGACTGCTAGCACGAAGCAAGATTTGACCTAGCCAAATCTTCCTTGTACCACATAAAAAATTATGTGATAACTATGTCTACTCCAACCTTAATTGTTTAAGAATTCATCATATCAGATAAAGTATGTTTAAGAATTATTGGGACTGGTCCTTTGGCATGTATTAAACAGAATAGAATTTTTAGCATATTATTATCATTCTATTTCTTTATTATAAACATGTCATTGGTTCAGTTTTGTAATTTTTTTATGTGTTAAATGCATGTAAAATGAAGGTCTAATTCTGTAGACTGGTAACACAAAGGAAGATTTGACCTAGTAGTCTACAAAATTAGACCTCTGGGTATGTGCAGGATCATGGTATGCCAAAAAGTGGTGATGTGAAAAAAAAGTCCTGATTGATAGACTCTCTGAAAAACATCTATAACTTTCAAACAATATAACATTTTTGAAATCTGAAATATACATCACATTCTATGCTTCACCTAATACAATAATAATAAACAATTATTTCAATTTGATGAAGTTTAGACTAAGTTAAGGTGGTCAGAGACGAGAGTTTTTATATTCAGGAAAATTTGTAGTAGAAAAATTATAATTAATTATTTACTTGGAAAAAAACTACAAAAAAATATGCATCACATCTAGACACAAGTCTAATACTTTTATATAGAATCTTGTAAAAAAATATTATCATTTGATTTTGTTTAATGTGGTCAGACATACACCTACTTGTTATCTTTCTAGTCCTGATTGATAGACTTATTGAAAAATAGCTATAACTTTCAAATTGTATAACATTTCTAAAATCTAAAAGATGTGTCACATTCTATGGTTTTCCTACTACAAGAAAAATAAAATAAAAATTCAATTTGATAAAGTTTAGCCTAACTTAATGTGATCAGACATGAGAATTTTTGTATTCTAGAAAATTTGTAGAAGAGGAATCATTATTAATTATTTGTTTGGAAAAAATTACAAAAAAATGTGTCACATCCCGACATGAGTCTAAGTTACTTATATCTAGAATCTTGTAATAAAAAATTATCATTTGATTATGTTTAAGGTGGTCAGACATACACCCACTTCTTATTTTTTTCCTAAAATTTTTGTACTACAACATTGAAATTTGAAATTTTCAACATATAAAATAATTATTTTTCAAAAAAGGCCTAGTATCTTAGAAACTAAATTCAATTTTCTACAGATTCTCTTCTTACATATTTTTGATATAATATTTATAACTTGTTCAAATTTTTATGCCAACCTGCCTAAACCTGATTTTCTAAATTTTCATTGCCACTTAAGGGCATAGTTTGGCATACCATGATCCTGCACATACCCCTCTATCTATAGCTTTGTCTAATTCTATAGACTGCTAGGTGTACTGTAATTTGAAGATTTGTCTGACAAATAGCATGTCTTCTTTAGTATCTTATAATAACATGCTAAACTGATAAAGGTGTTATCTGCATTTAATCTACCAATTACTAATAGATTAAGCATATTATTACTATGCTTAATGTTCCATTTAAATGTATTTAACACAAAAAAAAAATTTACAAAACTGAACCAATGGCATGTTCTCGGTGTGGTACAAGGAAGATTTAGCTATCAAATCTTCCTTCGTGAAATTTGAGCGCGAGAGAAGGTATGTGATTTCTTCATCTTTGAATGGTATCTTTTTCGAGCAACATCTTTCGAGCCTCTAGCATCATATTCGACCACAAATTTCAAATGCATTGCATTTTATTTGATCATGAATGCTCACTAAAATGACCGCATTCTACTGGTGTCGTGCCCTAGCTCATGCTTTATCTTTATTATTTGATGTTATTAGTGCTTGTGCTCAAGGATATCGATTCACTATTTTGAAATGTTTGGATTCACGTTTGTTGATATTACTAGCACGACCATTGTATATTAGACCTTTATTAACAATTCATCATATCAAATAAAGTATGTTTAAGAATTGTTGGGACTGATCCTTTTGCATACTGGATTTAATTCATAAATGGATTTAATTTTATTTTGTATGTGAAATTTTGGAAGTTGCATGAGAAGTTTTAGTGTCTAAACACTCAACTAATCCCTCTAACTAATTAGGAGTGGTTGGGGAAGTTGAGAGGAAAGTTTTCAAACATTCATATTCAATTATTGAATGCTTTGGAGACTACTGGTTTGACTGTCCATATGTTACCAGTGACTGAGATTCATTAAAGGATACAAAACCCTTCATTTTGGGTTATTGTGTGTGGATTCAAATGTAGGTTTGATTTGGTTAATGTTTAGAAGAGATCAATAAAGTATCTAAAGACAATCTTACATGTTTGGAGAGTTTTGAGGCACTTATCATGATTGTACCCTCACAAATAGCGGCATAGACTGGTTTTACTAAGTTTCCTTTCTCTATTTTGAGGTTTCCTTTCTCTGTCGCAGGGGTACAATCAGAGGGCTCATTGACAAAATGATCATTTGAATGGTTACTATGAATATGAATGATTTGATATAGCATATTTCTCATTTTACTTGAAGTTTGGAATAGCTTGTGCAAGGGTGAAAGTACTTTTTGATCATTCTGGTCATGACTATTCCTCTACACAGTCAGGAAATGTAACTGTCTAATGATTATATGTAATGTTGAATGGATTAAATGTTTTATTCTTGGTAGAGTGAATGGAAGGAATAGTGTTGGTGTTAGGTTTCATTTATTATTGAATTCAATGGTTTCCAAGATGTGTTGAGGAGTTTCTCCTTGTTTAATGTTAACTGTTCCTGCACAATCCACTCATACAATAGTGAAATGCTATGTGGAAGGGATGATTGATAGCATTCCTTGAGGGAAGAGGGATTTTGAAAGACTTTTTATCATTTTATTTTGTATTTCCAATATGCTTGGATGTAGGGTAGACCAAGAGAATGAAGGATCACTCATTGATTGCATGATAATCTAGTTTTGAAGGGTCACTGGTTGAGGGGACAGTCAAGGTTCGAATGATTGGGCCATTGGAGGACCCTATTTCTTTGTATGACTGATCATGATATGGTCATAATATGGTGTTTGATCCATTAGAAGGACCTAGGAAGGTGTGGAGGTGGATGTTTGGGAAAGCCCTAGGTTATTAGGCCTTAAAGGGAGGGTTTTGTGAATGAAACCTTAAAACTTGTTGATGGTTCCTACAAATGTAAAAATCCTTGGTTTGGGATGGTGTAGGAACTCTATATATGGTGGAGAAGTTCTAGTTGGGTAAGGAGTTAGTGGTGTTGATAGGATCAATGAGAAGGATCCTCATGAAGATGCTTGGTTGGTGTTGTAGAAACACTTGTGAAGTCCCTCATAACATGACTGATTGCAAGTCCACCTAGGGCCTCTGCAACAAGTTGTCAAATTAGACAACATTAGACCCATAATACCTTTATATCATTGATATAACCTTTTTAGAGTCATTTGGTATTGTGGGAAATTGTTCATTTATAAACCAAATTTGAGTAACTTATCTTGTCTACTAGTCCACCACCCTTTCCTCTCCATCAAGGGCTTAACTAAGGATCCAAGAAACCAAACTTCTCAAGACCACTACAAACATCACAATTGCTGCTTGTTGCTAGTGGGTCCCTGCTCATTCTATTTTTTGACTGAGTGATCAAATTTGGGGAAGAATCAATGCAGGCAAAGAGGAAGAGAGAAAAAATGGTGCAGTATAATTTCAGGAACAAGTTGGCCCTTGGCCAGATCAATACTGCTCGCAATCTCATTTCCAAAGTGGCCAAAGACTATGTTAGGCTGATAAAATATGGGGATTCTCTTTACCCTAATGTTGGCAAGAGTTCTTTTATTAATAAGATTACTAGGGTGGATGTGGATGTGCAACCTTATGCTTTTACTACTAAATCTCTCTTTATCGGGCATACTGATTATAAGTACTTGAGGTATCAGGTTATTGATACCCTTGGTATTTTGGACCACCCCTTGGAGGATGAGAACACCATTGAGATGCTCAGTATTATTGCCTTGGCTCATTTGAAGGTGGTTGTTTTGTTTTTCCTTAATGTTTTGGCATCCTATGGTTATAGTATTGTGCAATAGGTAGCTCTATTTCACAACATAAAACCTTTGTTTGCCAATAAGCCTCTTATTGTAGTTTGTAATAAGATTGATTTGCAACCCCTAGAGACACTACCAGAGGAAGATTCAAAATTGGTTGTGGAGATGCGATTTAAGGCTGGGAAAAATATGGGTGCAGATTTGCAACCACTAGATGCTACTCTCTATGAGTGCTTTGAAGGAAGAAGGGGTGATTGCGGTGAAAAATGCGGCATGCAAGAGGTTGTTGGAGCAAAGAGTGGAAATTAAGATGAAGTTGAAGAAGATTAGTAGTTTTCTCAATAGGATTCATGTTGCAATGCCCAAGCTACGAGATGGGAAAGAGAGGCCCCATTGCAGGATTCATGTTGTAATGCTTAAGCGAGTTGCAATGACCAAGGAAGTTTCACAAGAATGGGAAGACATCTTTCTAGCATGGGCCTCGATCCGTTGGCAATTAGCTTAATAATAAATGAAGTAGCTGAGAGCTAAGAAACATAAATATAGTTTTCACAATAGCTGAGAAAAATAAATGTAGGCATCATGGTCACAATTTTTTGGAGACACAACATAATTGAATGGTATACCCAGATGATGCAACACAACCACTACTCCTTCGATTCCAAGTTGACACTGTGGGATCCAAAAACCATATATAAGAAATAATTTAGAGAGTAGACGAGGGCCGTAATGACCAAAATAATATAGGGTCCCAATATTATTTTGGTCATTATAGCCCTCCGCCTCCACTCTCTAAATTTATTCCTTATCTATGGTTTTTGGATCCTGCAATGTCAACTTGGAACTAGAGGAGTAGTGGTTGTGTTGCATTGTCTGGGTATACCACTCAATTATGTCGTGTCTTCAAAAAATTGTGACCATGATGCCTACATTTATGTTTCTCATCTGTTGTGTCCCAGGACTCCTTATGACCCTTTATGATCCCTAAGAATACATTTTAGAGGTCTTAAAATGTCGTAAAGGGTCATAAGAGGCTCCTAGGAGGGGCCAGATGAGCTTCCACCTTCACGTGGTTGGCCCTGTTAAGTAGAGAATGTTAAACTATTCTTGAAACAAAGAGAAGCTCAATAATTTAAGGTCTTAGTCCACAAAGATGCTGAAAAAATGACAGAAATCAATGATGGAGAGTTTTTAGATACTGAGAAGATGTATATGCAGTGGAGGCCAGAAGGGATTTTTGTGGAGATTTGTTAGATGTGGAGATTTTCTAGAGAGAGTTTCCAGATTGAGTACCATTGTAAAGATGATGATTCAATAACCTACGTCTATACTCATACCTCTTCTCAGAATCTAGAAAATTTGGATACTATTTCTCATCTATGCATGAAATGTGCTAGTGATCATATAAAATTACTTTTGCGAGATTGGGATCAATTATGAGAAGGTAAACAAAAAGATAATATTATTGTATCTTTCATTTCTTTTATCCATTCATATTTTCTACCTTCTCTTATATTAGATATTGTGCAATGTACATAAAGGCAAGGTGGTGATTATTCTCAGCGATCGACAAGCATAAGTCTTCCAGGCCTTACCCAGTAGCTAGGACTAAAGATAGCAGAGCTCAAGAGACCATCATAGTTGGTCTCCTTCTTTGGTCCATATACTGACAAAATGTTTTACATTTTGTTAGCTCATCATGTTGGTTAGAAATCTCATTTTTTGTTTTTTGCCCTAAATTTATGGATGATCTTGAAAAAATTATAGTCTTTAGGGTTTGCTAGGTCTAATTGCCTTTGAAAAATCATAAAAACCCTAGTTTAGGTCGTCAGCATTCTAATTCTCTGTTACTTTATCAAATGACTTAAGTCTCAAAATTTTCTAGTGCACTTCCATTTTCCTCTTAGTCGCTGAGTCTCCTTAAGGTTTAGGAATATTCCCTTTTGTTTGGGGATTTCCTGAAAGCCTTTGTCATCCATTCTCGTGAGTCTCTTGGAATATTCCTTAGTGTTTAACGACTTAGCGTTTCACCTTTAGTCTCCAGATCTCCCAATGATAGTCTTGAGATCTAGCGACTGTTGTATTTGATTTATCACTAAGGGACTATAGTCATGAAATATCCAAATTGGTTTTACCTATGGTCGGGAGATCTCACAATCATTTATTTAAGTGACCTCTTATCCAGCGATCATGAGTTTTCTCTTTGGTCACTGAATCTCGAGATGGAATAGCAATCTTCCTTAGCGGTTGTCTCCAGATCTCGTAATAATATGATGGTTTATCTTTTCATTCAATGATTGTGAGTTTTGTTGGTCACATGATCTCCCGATGTTGACGGCTATCTCTCTGGTGGTTAGTTATTCTGCAACGCTGTTATCGTGAGATCTTTGAATGCAGCGGTTAAGTGACAAATGTTTGTTTGATCAATTAAGAACCGTTGATGATTTTTGATCATGTGGTTGGTGCTTCATCTCCAGTCTTAACCCAGAGTGAAGAAATTTTCTCATGACTTGGAGAATGCCTTAGTCATGTGTTCTCAGGTTTAAACCCCAGTTAAGTGAAAGATTGTGAGATTTCGTGAGAAGTCTTTATCGCCAAGTCTCTAGATTTTCCCGAGGTCAAGTGAGGGTTAATGGAGTGGTTAAGACCTGATGGTTATGATTGTATTCAGTGATATAGTGACTGTGTGGTCATGTGATCTCAAGTTCCTGACAGTTAAGTGATAAGCTTTCAGCGATTCAGCGACACGGTTTTCTCGGGGTCGCTGGATCAGGTGATTAGTTATGAAATATTCTCATGACTTAATATGGACCGCTGGATGAATTGATGGATGAGATCAATGGAAGTCTCATGTTGACAAGAAAAAAGTCAAAAAGTTAGAGTTTTATGAGATTATGAGACATCAGGTTTGTCACTAGATCTCTAGGTCAGGTGATCGCTGAATGTTTTAAAGGATGAAGATATTGCCGTGACTATAGTTTTTGACTATAGTCACCAGTTCTCAGAACAGAATAAATTAATGTATCATTTTCTTCAGTCACTAGATCTCCAGATGGCTGGGTCGCCAAATCTCAGAATGAAGTTTGAAAAGTCATAAGTATTCTATGACTACGAGATTTCCTCTTAGTCACAAGATCTCAGAATACCTTTCTAAAGTGCCAAATTTGTAAAACGACTGTGTCTTTTTCTTTAGTCGCCAAATCACAGAATGTTCAAATTTAAAATTTCTTTGCTATGACTAGTAAATTGAAACCCTATGCATGCCGAAGTAATGGCGAAAGTGACCTTTTTTTGGCTGGAGATGTCAGACGTGGTGGTGCATTCAATGCTGCAGGTTAAAACAACTAGAGGCGGCTCATTTGGGAGTTACGAAGCTTATTGAAGAAGTACAGAGCACTAGGTTTTTTCAACTTTTCAGACTTGCAGTGTGATTAGTGAATTTGTAGAGGAATTTCCAGAGCTACAGTTAGGATGAGTCAGATGATAGCAAGAGGAGCCTCTACCAACTGGGGGTCAAAGGAGAAAGTAAAGGAAAGTTTTTCAGATGAATTTCTCACTCTCTTGCCTAGTTCTTCTTAGAACAAGAAGGTCAGTGATGACATTTTTGTTGATGACTTAGCTTACTATAGGGATGATAAAACTCCAGAAATCATAGGCATGTGCCTATTTACATATTTCTAAAAGAACTATGATAGTGTGATAACGGTTTCGAACCCTTGGACTTCAGGGTTGGCCAAGTTGATTGTCCTGGAGGTTTTTCTAGATGTAGATTTACTCCTCATGCTATCTCAGAGATATGATCCTCTCTCAAAGACCATTAGAAAAGAGGATGGTACACCCTTGATAATCTTAGACCAAAATTCTTTCATGAATGCTTTCAGGATTCAGTTTCCAATGGCCACGGAAATCAACTTACAGGCCTTGGTAAATAGATATGTCAGAGAGGTTGCTTTGGTCTCCAGGGAGATTAAGAATCATATACCTAAGGAGAATAAAAATTATATTGCACCTATGGCCGGATCGATTCCGTATGCCTACAAGGATGTGAAATTTTACATGAAATACATTGCATATGGGATATGCCAAGTTTTGGGAATTGATGCAGGTCCTGAGAGGATTACATCTGATATTTTGATGTTAGTAATGGATTCACAAAGCTATATGGTGAGCAAAGGGTATGAATTTATTGTTTATATCATAAACAAGATGCATGAGGGTTTGCTTTCCTTGAATAATTTCACCTCTAGTTCTCAACCCAGGTCCATGCATTACTCCTTGCTGATGCATCTAATTGTGTATCACAATTATGGTCTGATTAATTTGAATGATCTCAAACCACAAATGATGTGGAATGGACAGCCTAACATGGTACAATTTTGATTAGGAGTCTGGAGCCCTTCGTTCCCTAGGTGAGATTTTAGTGCTTTTGAGAATTGGATTGTGTTCCCCATTCTCCAGAGTTTGGGTGTAAATTGCACAAGATTATCCACCAAAGTCCTGTAGCTGGTGAGACCCCAACAATTTATTCATAATTAGACCAAGGGTCACAATTGGGGAGATATTTACTATGAGACAAGCTATACAATGATTAGGGTTTATGGATGCCCTTAGCCTCCTCATCTACTTCCATTCTATTTACCACCAAGAGTTGCATTTTTAGAGTTTTTCTAGCAACTCATGTTGATAGAAAGAGAACACTTGGCTTCCCATAGGAAAGGGACTCTCACTCCTCGGCACTTCAGGGTGCATTATATTACAATTGGAAAGGGAGCATTCAGTAAAGTAAATGAATGGTTAGAGAAATATAGGATGTTTGCAGCACCACATAGGTATGTAGATAAAAAAGGTTTCATGGCTGCTACAAGGAAATACTACATACCTACCATTCCTTTCAATAAGCTACATGAGGAATATCCTGAAGAGGATGTGATCAGAAACATCATTGAGGATGATGAGGTGGAGAAAAGAACTAGGCAATTAGATTAGTTACACAGGATTGAGAAGGAGTTCAAAGGAAAAGGATTGGTATTTGGGGGTTTCTTTCCCACTTTGCCTTACCTCCAAAGACTTGAGGAGATGATGGCTCAATTTGACACACTTGTTGAATCCATGAAGGATCAAATTGATGATGCTAATCAGGGCAAAAAGGCCCATTCAGAATCAAAATGTGATGAGGATAGTGATGGTGGATACCCCATATATAGTCCACCCACTATGGCACAACCAATGGCCAAAGGGCCTGGGGAGGAGAAAGAAAATGTAGATCTTGCTAAATTGCCTAGTTCTAAGGATACTGCTGAGCCTCAAAAGAAAAAGAAAAAGTTGTTAATTGGTGAACCTTCAAAGAGGAGGAAGAAGGACAGAGTGAGTGCCCTCTACATAGGGAATAGCTTTCATCACCATGAAATTAGGAAAGCAGTCAGAGAGGCTAAAAGGCAACAAAAGTATGAAACAGAAGATGTAGAGTTGCCTCTAGCTTTAGGCTAGGATGAAAGAATAATTGAGCAAGATGCCTTCATGAAGGATGATAGTTTTGTGAATTCTGAGGAATTCAAAAGTTTTTTGCTATGGCATAAGCAGCAAGAGGTGGCTTCAAGTGTACAAATAACTAAGGAGGGCCAAGTGCCAAATGAGGCATTGCAACAATTAAAAGAATATGACCCTGAGGAGAAAAATTTTACTCCAGATGAGGCCAGGGAATTAGTGAGAAAAAGTAATATGTTGCTTGTGCCAGGGTGGAGTTTGTATATTGACTTCATAATAGATCAAATCAAGAGACAAGAAGATGTCACTCTGTCTTTTGAAACCCAAGTAGGGGACATAATAAGAGGATTTGGGTATAGCCCAAAAAGTCAGGCCTTGGCCATGTGGAGTCTATATCCAAAAGACAAAAACCACAAATTTTGAATGTAAAAGAACAAATGGAGGGAGATAAAATAGTGTGGTCAATCCACAATACAGGGGACCTAGAAATTTCTCAGGTTTTGACCCAATTTGCAATATTAAATGAGGATAAAACTAAGTAGCTGTCGGAGAGATATGGTAACCTCTTGGAGGATTACAGTGCCCTAGTGAAGGATAGGGACTTGCAGATAATAAAAGTCACAACATTAGAGAAGCAGGTGGAGGAACTACAATTGCAAATTATAAATACCCCCTTAGTAGCCCCTACACCTCCTGAACAACTAGTGGCAATAGAGGCACAAGGAATGACAGATGAGCAGGTGGCAGCTGAATTGAAAAAGATCAATGATGAAAAGAATGGGGTATTATTGCAAGCCCTTTTGAGTGTTTTGTAGCATAGATTGAACACAATCAAGGATAAATTTGACCTAGTTTATAATGCTTATGGAAAATTGCTAGAATTGCAAAAGGAGGTCAATAGTTATGTGCAAATTTTGAGTGAGTTTCATACAGTGTTGTCTGTCAGAGTACCACTTTTTGAGAGATTGATTTTTTCTCAATCTATGGGGAGTGACATACCGGAGATAGTTGTAGGAGTTGGTGAGGAGATTGATAGAATTAAGGCCATTTTACCTCTTTTCAAGGGTAAGGAAAATTTGATTGAGGCTAAGATAGCCATGCTCAGCTCCTGTACCAACAGATTCATCCCATCAATTTTGAGTACAGATGGGACAATAAAAAGCCTTGATAATTGGAGATCAGACGCTGATCTTCTACTGCCTAGGAAAGAGGCATTTTTAGGTGAGAATAATAATGTTGATTTAGAGAGCTTCAATAAGGCCTTAGATGAAGCCATCAAAGCAGAGGTTGACCTCACCAAGTTTGTGTCAGATGTTAAGGCAATTACAAATGCGAGATGGGAGATACAAAAAGCCCAACTACAGCTTGTCCAAGGTTTTAATTAGTTGTCAGAGGAATAGGTAGATGCATGGGATGGAAAGACAAAGTCCAAAAAGGCTAGATCTACCGTAGTTGATTTGGATATTTTGGATGAAGATTGAAAAGGACATCTGACACACCTGACACCTTATCCAAGGAATACAAGATTGATAAGCTATCATTCAAGAATGGTGTAGGTTAGCTTGAAGTGAAGGTCACCATGTCTCATTGAAATCAAGGAGCTATCATAAATATTTTTAGTTGAGGGTGTCAGTTTTTGAGCAGCCAAAGATGTACCATAATCCGAGAAAGTTTTGTCCTTTCACCACCTGTGGGTTGGTTGTTGTATTTTTATGTTTTAAAAAGGAGTTAGGTTTTCCAACCACCTGAAGCTTGTTGCATTCCCATTAATGAGGGAATTCCAAGGTGGTTGTAAAAAGGCTATATAGAGTTGAAGGCTCATTTTTTTAAAGGTTGGTAGAAAAAGGAGTAGAGATTGAAAGGATATAGAAAATAGAACCGGATTGCTTAGAAGCAGATCACCAAGCTTTGTGTTTGGTCTTCTGAGTAATGGAATTGTCAATGTAAGTGGAAAGTTGATTTTAATACAAATACACTGCAACTTCTACCATATATTATTGTTGTCTCTTTGCTTATGTATTTTACTCTTGTATTTTTTTCATGTTAGGCATTTAAAATATACCAAGTTGTAAGGCAACCTGCTTGACTGTTTTATGAGCTTCTTTCAAGGAAAGAATTAAATGTGCTTATATTTCATATGGGAGAGTAAATATATTTGTATGGATCTTTGATGATAACAATATTTGGCTAACAAAATAGTTTGTAAGGAAACCTATTTGGATTTTTAGTTAGTGTGTAAGGCACACTGTTGTATTTCCTTTTAGGTTTACTTGTTGATTTGCATTGTGACTACGTTGCCCTTAGGATTAGGCACTGGTTTGGTATTTGTTTCTCACAGTTGTATCTTTCATTTATCTCAGAGAAAAATTTGAAACATTCACATTATTTATCAATACCTTTTTATTTTTATGTTTATTGCACTTGATAGATTGGACTATGCCCAAGGCATTTAGTTCATATTTCATGATTGTGCAAAGAGAGAATCATATTAGGTTGTCCCTCCTTAAAAGGAAGAAGGATGAGAATCCTTAAAGCGCTGATTATTGCTTCACTTACAGTCACACTTTGTTTGGTTAAAGTTTGCATTAAAGTGATTACAGTCATATGCAAAGTGTTCTATAGGTTTATGCATTAAGAAGACTAGAGGCTGGTCAGTGTCCACTCATAAGAATACTGCAAAGACAGTCATCATCAAAAGGTAATACCTGCCTGAGTCTGTCGAGCTAAAAAAAAAGGAGGATCTTATCCAATCCTCAGCAATTAGGTCTTTGTCTTGTGGGAATTAGTCTCAGGGAACACAAGTTCAAGCATCATTTTATGTCCTTCAAGAAAAATCCCTAACAGATTGGTGACTCTGCTGGGGAGTCAGTAAGTTATTGAACAGTTGAGATCTCTGGTCACACTACACAAAGCATTTATTTTGTTTTATTTATCCAAACCCCAAAAGGATTTTGGGTGGTGACTCTAATTGAATCTCTAAACTAGTGTTTTGAAATTTAGGTCATTGTTTTACAATGACTCACAAAAATACTAGATCTTGGAGAAAGGAACATCTTGAAGATAACCTAGAGGGAGAACTCTCATCCCCATCAAGAAAGGTCATATGAGAAAAGATAGAAATACAAATGACATGTCTTTTACATGGAAGTACAAAGGAAATGCAAGAAGAGAAGAGCCTGTCTAGGCAAATCAAGAGGAAAATGCTTTTGAATATGAGGAAGCAATTGACTTGGGTTTAAACCAATATGAAGATTATTAATCACCTTCTGATAAGGATGGAAGAAGAGCACAGTGCCATAGGAGAGGAATCCCTAGAAACAACAAGAGATCTAGGGGCCAAACTAGGAGCAAACCAGCTTATGTTCCCTCTTATCCTCATGCTTCTCCTTTACAAGACCATCAAGTATCAGGTGACCACCAAGAAGAAATCCCTACCCAAGAATCCTCATCAGAAACAACCCTTCTTGATTCTGAGGAAATTTTTGAAGAAGTGTTTGAATTGGAAAGAAGGATCTAGGAGAAAATTCAAATAAGACAAAAGAGAGAAAAGGAAAAAGAGGAAAAGATTAGACATGCTATGATCAGGGTAGAACAATTGAAGAAGCAATTACAGGACTTTGAAGCCATAAATCATGTTCCAATGATTAAAAAAATAGAGGACTGACCTATTGTCCATAAGATCTATGAGACAAGAAATCCTAAGGACAAAGGTAAGCAAAAGGCTGTAGGGATCTCAATAAATGAAACAAATACTGCCAAGAAACCCCTAGATCAAGCAACAAGATTAGATGCTGACTTGGAAAAGGCCAAGAGGGAACAAGAAATATTGGCCAAAGAATTAGAAAAGGTAGAGTTGGAAGCCACTGCCACTGAAATAAAAAGAAATATTGATTTCCTTAAGTAGTCTTCTGGACCCACCAATACGCTTTCCACTTCTCAAGCACAAGGTGCAAATGTGTTGAACACTGCTAGAACTTTAGGTATGCCCAAAACTTCTAACATCTCAAATGTTTAAGAATCGACATCTTTGGGTGTAGGCCCATCTCAAATAGGATCTATACATGAAAGACATAAGCAATTGGTTTTTAATGGGATCCCTGGTTACCCAAATCCTATCCCTGATGAAATTAGGAAAAAGCTTCCAAAATTCACTAGAAGCAATGCAATTACTTGTGAAGAACATTTGAAAAGTTTCACTGATGTGATAGATGATTACAACATTGAGCCTGATGATGTGATCATGAAGCTTTTTGTTCAGTCTCTGACAAAAGATGCTAGAGATTGGTTTAGAAATTTGCCTCATGCTAGCATTTGCTCATGGGAATAGTTCAAACATTTTTTCAAAGAACAATATGGTGACAAAACCAATGAAGGTTTCATGCTTAATGAATTCAACAATATCGAGAAAAATCCAAATGAGGGTGTTGTTGAGTTCAATGTTAGATTTCAGAAGGCAATGCATAAATTGTTACAAGTTATCAGACTAGATGACAAGATTTGTTTGGTTACTTATTTAAATGCCTTTGATTCAAAAATGGGGTATCTTTTAAGAGATAAGAACCCTAGAAATCTTGCAGAAGTTTACAAACTGGCCATTAATATAGAGAGAAATAGAAGAATATCAGGGAAGTTGGGGAGAAGGGAGGATTATAGGCCTTCAGTCTCAAACAGAAAAGAGCCTGGGAAACCTGATACAAAACCAAAAGATGATGATAGTTTGAAGCAAATCCTGAAAGCAATAAAAGATTTGAAACCTAATGAGGAAAGAAATAATAGAATATAGGGAAATGATAGGCCATCCTTCAACAACTTCAACAATAAATTACCAAGAATGCAGAACTATCCCTATAACACTCAATGGAAAGATGGGAAGCCAGTGCCTCCTAAAAGAAAAGATAGGCCAATTGATAAGACCCCGGATCCCCTGCATAGGAATACAGTAAGCATGAATGATGATGTTCCAAGGTGTATTGTTTGTTAGTCACCTCATGATCCTTACTACTGTGCAATAGCTCAAAGTGTTTCTGCAGATGATGAGCAAGACAATAACCATGAGGAATCCTATGACGATCAAGGTTGTGGTATGACTTCATCATACATATGTGATGAAATTGATTCTAGAGAAGAAGATGAAAATCAAGATGCTGGCAATTCCCAAGTTAAAAATGAGACTTATAATTAGCAGGTACTTTCTAATGAAGAGGACAGTCATTTGGATGGAGTCCAGTGCAACACCTTAAAAAATGATGAAACAGTAGTGTTGAGGAGACCTTCTGATGAAGAGATTGCACAAATCATAGCAGATATGGTCACCCAAGCTAGAAGTAACTACAATTTGAGAAATAGGGTGGTGGGTGATTCAAGTAAAAAATCAGCTGGTATATTTATCAAAAGAACAAGTCAAGATGTGAAACAAACTCAAGACAAAAGTAAGGTTGCTGATGTTGTTGGCAAGACTAGGATCAAGAAGAATGTAACATTTGTTCCCCCTAATGTAACTTATAAGGTAAAGCAAAAACCTCTCCAGGAGACTGTTGTCTCTACCCCAAAGGAAGGCAAAATCATGAACAAAGACTGGCAAGACCTTGTGGAGCATGAAAACAATAAGGAAATTACTGTCATTAAGCAAGATGTAGTTGAGCCCAAGTATGTCCCAGTTGACATGGAAAAACTATTGTCACAAATCACTGTCAAAGTCCCTTTATTGGAGATGATGAGAATAGAAGAACATAAAGAGAAAGCTTTGAATTGGGTTCAAGGGATTCTTCCCTTTGATACCCAAAAATCCACTAAGGATAGTAAAGTGACTGTTGCAGCAGATGATCCAACTGAAAATCAATGTGGAGAGATCATCTCTGAGATCCCCCAGATGTATTTGGATACTAATGTTATAAATACCACCACAGGGACTGTTGATCCTTTCTTTTTATCCCTAATAGTGAATGGAAAGTTGTTAAAAAATTGTATGATTGATTCAAGAGCCTCTAATACTATTATGCCTGTAGAAATAATGAAATCCTTGGGTTTGAAAGTAGATACACCTCATGGAAGATGTCAAGCTATGGATTCAAGAGAGGTCCATGTTATTGGTACTATAAGGGCTTTCCCTTATAGGTTAGCAACTTTTCCTGATAAGTTGTTGACAATGAGTGTCCTAGTGGTTGATATCCTGCCTCACTATGGGATGTTACTGTCTAGAAAGTGGAGTGCTTTAATGGGAGGTAGTATCCAGTGTGATTTTTCCTTTGCAACTTTCAGTATTGATGGTGAGAATGTGAAAGTATCTAGAGAAAGCAGAACCCCACACATGATAGAGCTGAATAATATGGATGAGTTGAATTGTTATGTGGATGTTGACATGGAGAATTTTAGAGTGGAAAAGGCCATTTCGCAAAGGGAGGATTTAGATCTATTAACCAAAGAACTGAGGGAACAACAAGATGGATTGTGGAAGATGTATTTTGATGGAGCATGCTCAAAGGAAGGCTTAGGAGCCAGAGTTCTATTCATATCTCCATCAGGTACCACCTTTAAGTATTCATTTTCATTGATTTTCCAATGCACAAATAATACTGCTGAATATGAGGCACTGTCATTGGGATTGAATGTTGCTATCAAACATGGAATTAAATGTTTAAAGGTTTTTGGTGATTCTGAGCTTGTGGTGGCACAAGTTCGATCTAAGTATGCTGTTAAAAATGATAGATTGAAATTGTATAAGCATGTAATCTGGGACCAGATTGAAATGTTTGATGCTTTTAATATATGTTGGGTAGAAAGATCCAAGAACATAATGGCTGATTTTTTGGCCAATGTTGACTTGAAAAGAGATGATTCAACTTTGAATGGAGTTTCAATAGTTGAAATAAAAAGTAGGCCAGTTGTGTCAGACAACATTTACAATTGGCAAGTTTTTGAGGATGATCATGACATTTTGAAATTTATTCAATGCCTTGACATATATGAAGATCGGCTTATAGACTGCAATACATTGGTTGAGGAAGTTGATGGTAAGGACATGGTCATGGGAAATGAGGTAATCCAATTGAATTCAAATAGTATCCCTAAGGGCTTGACTGAGTTAAAAGCACTATATAATAGCCAAAATGATCATATGTCAAAGACAAGCAATGCCAAAGTGGAAGATTTGGAGGAGGTAAATTTGGGATCACATAATGCACCTCAAATGGTTTATATTGGAAAGGGATTGGCTCCTCAATTGAGATATAATTTGATAAAATTGTTAAGAAGGTATAAGCATGTTTTTGCATGGTCATATGATGACCTAAAAGCTTATAGAGAGGATTTGTTCCAACATGAAATCCTATTGAAGGATGAGGTCAAACCTTTTAGGCAAAAGCAGAGACCCATCAACCCATTGTTAGCTCCTAAGATGCAGCAGGAGCTAGTCAAGTTGAGTGATACAGGAATAATCCAACCTATACGGCATTCAACTTGGGTGTCTAACTTAGTCCCAGTCAGAAAGAAGAATGGGGATATTAGGTTGTGTGTAGATTTTAGAAATTTGAATGTTGCATCATTGAAAGACAACTATTCATTGCCCAACATGGAGGCAATGTTGCACAAAGTCACTGGATGCGAATTATTGTCTATGATGGATGGTTTTTCTGGATATAACCAGGTGTTAGTAAAAGAATCTGAGTAGTTCAAAACAACATTCACTACACCTTGGGGAACCTATGTTTATGTCAGAATGCCATTTGGTCTTAGAAATTCTAAAGCAACTTTTCAAAGAGCCATGGATGTTGCTTTTAAGGAGTATATTGACTTATTCATGGTTGTCTACCAAGATGACCTAACTGCCTACTCAAAATTGGCTGTTGACCATTGCTCACACCTAGAAAAGATTTTTGTCAAATCTCTGGAATATGGTGTGTCTCTAAATCCAAAGAAGTGCAATTTTGCGGTCAAAGAGGGAAAGTTGTTGGGACACATTGTATCAAAGGAAGGAATAAGAATTGACCCAAAGAGAGTTGAGGCTATTAAGAGAGTTATGGCACCAAAAAATATCAAGGGAGTGCAGTCCTTTTTAGGAAAGATCAACTTTGTCAGAAGATTCATTGCCAATTTTGCTGAAATTGTTAAGCCCATAGTGAAATTGCTCAAGAAAGATGTGAAGTTTCAATGGACTGCTGAAGCTCAAGGTGCATTTGATAAAATTAAAGAAGTAGTTCAACAGGCACCTGTGCTTAGGTCTCATGATTATACTAAGCCATTTTCACTCTTTTCCTTTGCATCATTTCACACAATTGTTGTTGTACTACTACAGAAGGATAATGAGGGTTTTGACCATCCAATTGCATTCTTTAGTAAGTCTTTGCAAGCTACAGAGTTAAATTATGAGATGATGGAGAAGCAGGCATATGCCCTAGTAAAAGCAGTGAAATCTTTTAGACCTTATCTATTTTGTGCTAAGTTCATTGCATATGTCCCTCATGATGCAGTTAAGGATGTCCTCACTCAGTCTAAAGTTACTAGTAAGAGATGTAAGTGGATTTCCAGGATCCAAGAGTTCAATTTAGAAATCCATATTACCAAGCTTGTGAGAGGACAAGGCCTAGGAAAATTGATGACTGAAGAGAACATGGATCTAGTTCAGGTTAACAACGAAGGAATCCCTAATAAGACAATAAAAAGTATTGAATTGCAACTAGAATATGCTGATATTGTGTACTTTCTCAAAAATGCTAAATGTCCAGGATATATGACAGACAACTAGAAGAGGTCCCTAAAATTGCAAGCTTAGAAATATGCATTGATACAAGGAGACTTGTATTGGAAGAATAGAGATGGAATTTTTCTCTTTTGCCTTGATAGATATCAAGCAGAGAAGGTTTTGAGTGAAATGCATGCTGGTGTCTATGGAGGCCATTATTCAGCAAAGACTACCACCCATAAGATCTTGAGGGCTGGTTATTTTTTGCCTACACTATTTAAAGACTCATTTCAGTTTGTGAAGAAGTGTGAAGCCTATAAAAAATTGGCCTCCAAATTAAAATATTTAGGAGCACTATTGTTGAACCCAATAATTGCTGAAGCACCATTTTCTATGTGGGGATTGGATTTCATAGGGGAATTTTCTGAGAAATCTAGTGGAGGACACAGTTGGCTGCTTGTTGCAACTGACTATTTCACAAAATGGATAGAGGCCATTCCCACAAAGAATGCAACTAGTAAAGTGGTAATTGATTTTTTGCTTGACAATATTTTGACCAGATTTGGTGTTCCCATAACACTGATCACAGATAATGCAATGTGTTTTAGATCAGATGAATTCAAGGAATTTTGTAGAGACAATGGAATCATGACATCTTATTCATCTCCTTATAATCCTCAAGAAAATGGACAAGCTAGGTCTAGCAACAAAAGTATCCTAACAATCTTGAAGAAAACACTTGAGAAAAATAAAAGAGCCTGGCATTCAAAGTTGAAATTGGCCTTATGGGTAGATAGGAACACAGTCAAGAGAGCCACTGGGAAGTCCCCTTTTGAGCTTGTATATGGCTTATAGTCAAGATTACATGTAAATAATTTGCTCCTTGTTTATAAGTTTATTCAGGATGAAGAATTGGATGTATTAGAACCAATGCAGGATAGGATCATGCAATTGATTGAGTTAGATGAAATGAGAAGAGCAGGTCAAAAGAGCAACATCAGATTGCAATAGAATGTGAAGTACCTGTTTGACAAGAGGGAAACTACCAGAAAGTTCAAAGCAGATGACCTGGTACTTCAATGGAATGTGAGAGCAGAAGACAAAGGGAAGCATAAAAAGTTTGAATCCTTATGGCTTGGTCCCTTCATGATTCATGAAAGTTTTGGAAAAGACTCTTATTTGTTGAAGAATATGGATGATGAAGTTTTTGAGTTGCTAGTGCATGGGCAATTCTTAAAGCCTTTCTTCAGCTGAATCTTTCTGTGTATATATGTAAATATCTTGTAAATATCTTGTAAATATCTTGTAAATATTGTATAGGCATGTTTCTTTTAGTTTGTGTGCTTCCTTTCCAGTTTTAGGTCAGTGCATTTTTTGGTCTGCGTCCCAGAGATCCATGGTTCTTGTTCAAACTCACATTTTAACATCCTTAGATAGAGCCACTATTGGCTAGAAATTTTTTTTTTTGTTTTTTGCCCTAAATTTATGGATGATCTTGAAAAAATTATAGTCTTTAGGGTTTGCTAGGTCTAATTGCCTTTGAAAAATCATAAAAACCCTAGTTTAGGTCGTCAGCGTTCTAATTCTCTGTTACTTTATCGGATGACTTAAGTCTCAAAATTTGCTTATGCGCTTCCATTTTCCTCTTAGTTGCTGAGTCTCCTTAATGTTTAGGAATATTCCCTTTTGTTTGGCGATTTCCTGAAAGCCTTTGTCACCCGTTCTCGTGAGTCTCTTGGAATATTCCTTGGTGTTTAACGATTTAGCATTTCACCTTTAGTCTCCAGATCTCGCAATGATAGTCTTGAGATCTAGCGACTGCTATATTTGATTTATCACTAAGGGACTATAGTCACGAAATCTCCAAATTGGTTTTACCTATGGTCGGGAGATCTCACATTGATTTATTTAAGTGACCTCTTATCCAACGATCATGAGTTTTCTCTTTGGTCGCTAAATCTCGAGATGGAATAGCAGTCTTCCTTGGCGGTTGTCTCCAGATCTCATAATAATATGATGGTTTATCTTTTCATTTAGTGATTGTGAGTTCTATTGGTCGCATGATCTCCTGATGTTGACGGCTATCTCTCTGGCGGTTAGTTATTCTATGATGCAGTTGTCACTGGATCTCTGAATGCAGCGGTTAAGTGACCAATGTTTGTTTGATCAATTAAGAACCGTTGATAATTTTTGATCATGTGGATGGTGCTTGATCTCTAGTCTTAACCCAGAGTGAAGAAATGTTCTCATGACTTGGAGAATGCCTCAGTCGTGTGTTCTCACGTTTAAACCCCAGTTAAGTGAAAGATTGTGAGATTTAGCGAGAAGTCTTTGTCGCCAAGTCTCCAGATTTTCCTTAGGTCAAGTGAGGTTTAATGAATTGGTTAAGACTTGAAGGTTATGATTGTATTCAGTGATATAGTGACTGTGTGGTCATGTGATCTTAGGTTCTTGACAGTTAAGTGATAAGCTTTCAGCGATTCAATGACACAGTTTTCTCAGGGTCGCGGGATCAGGCAGTTAGTTATGAAATCTTCTCATGACTTAATATGGACCGCTAGATGAATTGATGGACGAGATCAACGGCAGTCGCATGTTCTCAAGAAAAAGGTCAAAAAGTTAGAGTTTTATGAGATTATGAGACTTCAGGTTTGTTGCCAGATGTTTAGATCGGGTGATCGCTAAATGTTTTAAAGCATGAATATATTGCCGCGACTATAGTTTTTGACTATAGTCGCCAGTTCTCAAAATAGAATAAATTAATGTATCATTTTCTTCAGTTGCTAGATCTCCAGATGGCTGGGTCACCAAATCTCAGAATGAAGTTTGAAAATTCATAAGTATTCCATGACTACGAGATTTCCTCTTAGTCGCCAGATCTCAGAATACCTTTCTAAAGCGCCAAATTTGTAAAATGACTATGTGTCTTTTTCTTCAGTCGCCATATCATGGAATGTTCAAATTTAAAATTTCTCTACTATGGCTAGTAAATTGAAACCCTGTGCATGCCGAAGTAATGGCAGAAATGACCTTTTGTTGGCTGGAGATGTTAGACGTGGTGGCGCATTCAATGCTGCAGGTTAAAACAACTAGAGGCGGCTCATTTGGGAGTTACGAAGCTTATTGAAGAAGTACAAAGTGATAGGTTTTTTGAGCTTTCTGGACTTGCAGTGTGATTAGCAAATTTGAAGAGGAATTTCCAGAGCTACAATCAGGATGAGTTAGACGACATCAAGTGGAGCCTGTACCAGCCAGGGGTCGAAGGAGAAAGTAAAGAAAACTTTTTCAGATGAATTTCTCACTCTCTTGCCTGGTTCTTCTCAGAACAAGAAGGTCAGTGATGACATTTTTGTTGATGACTTAGCTTATTGTAGGGATGCTAAAACTCTAGAAATCATAGGCATGTGCCTATTTACATATTTCTACAAGAACCGTGATAGTGTCATATCGGTTTCACACCCTTGGACTTCAGGGTTGTCCAAGTTGATTGTCCTAGAGGTTTTTCTAGATGTAGATTTACTCCTCATGCTATCTCAGAGATATGATCCTCTCTCAAAGACCATTAGAAAAGAGGATGCTTCACCCTTGATAATCTTAGACTGAAATTCTTTCATGAATGCTTTCGGGATTCAGTTTCCAATGGCCACGAAAATCAACTTACAGGCCTTGGCAAATAGATATGTCAGAGAGGCTACCCTGGTCTCCGGGGAGATTAAGAATCATATGCCTAAGGAGAATAAAATTTATATTGCACCTATGGCCGGATCGATTCCGTATGCCTATAAGGACATGAAATTTTACATGAAATACATTGCATATGGGATATGCCAGGTTTTGGGAATTGATGCGGGTCCTGAGAGGATTACATTTGATATTTTGATGTTAGTAATGGATTCACAGAGCCGTATGTTGAGCAAAGGGTATGACTTTATTGGTTATATCATAAACAAGATGCATGAGGGTTTGCTTTCCTTGAAGAATTTCACCTCTGGTTCTCAACCCAGGTTCATGCATTACTCCCTGTTGATGCATCTAATTGTGTATCACAATTATGGTCTGATTAATTTGAATGATCTCAAACCACAAATGATGTGGAATGGATAGCCTAACCCGGTATAGTTCTCGTTAGGAGTCTGGAGCCCTTCGTGCCCTAGGTGAGATTTTAGTGCTTTTGAGAATTGGATTGTGTTCCCCATTCTCCAGAGTTTGGGTGTAAATTGCACAAGATTATCCACCAAAGTCCTGCAACTGGTGAGACCCCAACAATTTATTCATAATTAGACCAAGGGTCACAATTGGGGAGATATTTACTATGAGACAAGCTATACAATGATTAGGGTTTATGGATGCCCTTAGCATCCTCATCTACTTCCATTCTATTTACCACCAAGAGTTGCATTTCTAGAGTTTTTCTGGCAACTCATGTTGACAAAAAGAGAACACTTGGCTTCCCACAGGAAAGGGACTCTCACTCCTCGACACTTCAGGGTGCATTATATTACAATTGGAAAGGGAGCATTCAGTAAAGTAAATGATTGGTTAGAGAAATATAGGATGTTTGCAGCACCACATAGGTATGTAGATACAGAAGGTTTCATGGCTGCTGCAAGGAAATACTACATACCTACCATTCCTTTCAATAAGCTACATGAGGAATATCCTGAAGAGGATGTGATCAAAAACATCATTGAGGATGATGAGGTGGAGAAAAGAATTAGGCAATTGGATCAGTTACACAAGATTGAGAAGGAGTTTAAAGGAAAAGGATTGGTATTTAGGGGTTTCTTTCCCACTTTGCCTTACCTCCAAAGACTTGAGCAAATGATGGCTCAATTTGACACACTTGTTGAATCCATGAAGGATCAAATTGATGATGCTAATCAAGGCAAAAAGGCCCATTTAGAATCAAAATGTGATGAGGATAGTGATGGTGGCTACCCCATACATAGTCCACCCACTATGGAACAACCAATGGCCAAAGGGCCTGGGGAGGAGAAAGAAAATGTAGATCTTGTTGAATTGGCCAGTTTTGAGGATACTGTTGAGCCTCAAAAGAAAAAGAAAAAGAAAAAGAAAAAGTTGTTAATTGGTGAACCTTCAAAGAGGAGGAAGAAGGACAGAGTGAGTTCCCTCTACATAGGCACTAGCTTTCATCACCATGAAATTAGGAAAGCAGTCAGAGAGGCTAAAAGGCAACAAAAGTATGAAACAGAAGATGTAGAGTTGCCTCCGGCTTTAGGCTAGGATGAAAGATTAATTGAGCGAGATGCCTTCATGAAGGATGATAGTTTTGTGAATTCTGAGGAATTCAAAAGTTTTTTTCTATGGCATAAGCAGCAACAGGTGGCTTCAAGTGTACAAATAACTGAGGAGGGCCAAGTTCCAGATGAGGCATTACAACAATTAAAAGAATATGACCCTAAGGAGGAAAATTTTACTCCAGATGAGGCTAGGGAATTAGTGAGAAAAAGTAATATGTTGCTTGTGCTGGGGTGGAGTTTGTATACTAACTTCATAATAGATCAAATCAAGAGACAAGAAGATGTCACTCTGTCTTCTGAAACCCAAGTAGGGGACATAATAAGAGGATTTGCGTATAGCCCAAAAAGTCAGGCCTTGGCCATGTGGAGTCTATATCCAAAAGACAAGAAACCACAAATTTTGAATGTAAAAGAACAAATGGAGGGAGAAAAAATAGTGTGGTCAATCCATAATATAGGGGACCTGGAAAATTCTCAGCTTTTGACCCAATTTGCAAGATTAAATAAGGATAAAACTAAGTAGCTATCGGAGAGATATGGCAACCTCTTGGATGATTACAGTGCCCTAGTGAAGGATAGGGACTTGTAGATAATAAAAGTCATAGCATTAGAGAAGAAGGCGGATGAACTGCAATTGAAAATTATAAATACCCCTGTAGTAGCCCCTGCACCTCCTGAGTAGCTAGTGGCAATAGAGGCACAAGGAATGATAGATGAGGAGGTGGCAGCTGAATTGAAAAAGATCAATGATGAAAAGAATGATGCAGTATTGCAAGCCCTTTTGAGTGTTTTGCAGCATAGATTGAACACAATCAAGGATAAATTTGACCTAGTTTATAATGCTTATGGAAAATTGCTAGAATTGCAAAAGGAGGTCAATAGTTATGTGCAGATTTTGAGTGAGTTTCATACAGTGTGGTGTATCAGAGCACCACTTTTTGAGAGATTGATTTTTGCTCAATCTATGGGGAGTGACATACTGGAGATAGTTGTAGGAGTTGGTGAGGAGATTGATAGAATTAAAGCCATTTTACCTCTTTTCAAGGGTAAGACAAAATTGATTGAGGCTAAGATAGCCATGCTCAGCTCCTGTGCCAACAGATTCATCCCCTCAATTTTGAGTACAGATGGGATAATAAAAAGCCTTGATAATTGGAGATCGGATGTTGATCTTCTACTACCTAGGAAAGAGGCATTTTTAGGTGAGAATAATAATGTTGATTTAGAGAGCTTCAATAAGGCCTTAGATGAAGCCATCAAAGCAGAGGTTGACCTCACCAAGTTTGTGTCAGATGTTAAGGCAATTACAGATGCCAGATGGGAGACAAAAAGGCCAACTATAGCTTGTCCAAGGTTTTAATTGGCTCTCAGAGGTATAGGTAGCTGCATGGGATGAAAAGACAAAGCCCAAAAATGCTAGATCTGTCGTAGTTGATTTGGATATTTTGGATGAAGATTGAAAAGGACATCTGACACACCTGACACTTGATCCAAGGAATACAAGATTGATAAGCTATCATTCAAGAATGGTGTAGGTTAGCCTAAAATGGCGGTCACCATGTCTCATTGAAATCAAGGAGCTATCATAAATATTTGCAGTTGAGGGTGTCAATTTTTGAGCAGCCAAAGATGTACCATAATCCGAGAAAGTTTTGTCCTTTCACCACTTATGGGTTGGTTGTTGTATTTTTATGTTTTAAAAAGGAGTTAGGTTTTCCAACCACCCGAAGCTTGTTGCATTCTCATTAATGAGGGAATTCCAAGGTGGTTGTAAAAAGGCTATATAGAGTTGAAGGCTCATTTTTTAAAAGGTTGGTAGAAAAAGGAGTAGAGATTGAAAGGATATAGAAAATAGAACCGGATTGCTTAGAAGCAGATCACCAAGCTTTGTGTCTGGTCTTCTGAGTAATGGAATTGTGAATGTAAGTGGCAAGTTGATTTTAATACAAATACACTGCAACTTCTGCCATATATTGTTGTTGTCTTGTTGCTTATGTATTTTACTCTTGTATGTTTTTCATGTTAGGCATTTAAAATATACCAAGTTGTAAGGCAACCTGCTTGACTGTTTTATGAGCTTCTTTCAAGGAAAGAATTAAATGTGCTTATATTTCATCTGGGAGAGTAAATATATTTGTATGGATCTTTGATGATAACAATATTTGGCTAAGAGAATAGTTTGTAAGGCGACCTATTTGCAGTTGTAGTTAGTGTGTAAGGCACATTGTTGTATTTCCTTTTAGGTTTACTTGTTGATTTGTATTGTGACTCTGTTGGCCTTAGGATTAGGCACTGGTTTGGTATTTGTTTCTCACAGTTGTATCTTTCATTTATCTCAGAGAAAAATTTGAAACATTCACATTATTTATCAATACCTTTTTATTTTTATGTTTATTGCACTTGATAGATTGGACTATGCCCAAGGCATTTAGTTCATATTTCCTGATTCTGCAAAGAGAGAATCATATTAGGTTGTCCTTCCTTAAAAGGAAGAAGGATGAGAATCCTTAAAGCACTGATTATTGCTTCACTTACAGTCACACTTTGTCTGGTTAAAGTTTGCATTAAAGTGATTACAGTCATATGCAAAGTGTTCTATAGGTTTATGCATTAAGAAGACTAGAGGCTGGTCAGTGTCCACTCATAAGAATACTACAAAGACAGTCATCATCAAAAGGTAATACCTACCTGAGTCTGTGGAGCTCTAAAATGAAGGAGGATCTTATCCAATCCTCATCAATTAGGTCTTTCTCTTGTGGGAATTAGTCTCAAGGAACACAAGTTCAAGCATCATTTTATGTCCTACAAGAAAAATCCCTAACACATCAAATGCGGCGATTTGAAAGAATTTAATGGATGATATTTTTATGTATAACATACATTATTTTAGTTTGATGTTGAATGAATTTATCTACTTTGAGCACTTGTAAACATCGAGCACAATCATAAAGAAGCATCCCCTCCTGTGGCTTGAGTAATGTAGGCCATGGGAGAAGATGCTTCTTTATGGCTATGCTCATAGTTTACAAGTGCGCAGAGTCGATAAATTTGTGCAACGTCAACTTAAATAATATACATTATGATGAAAATATTCTATTAAATTCTTTCAAATCACCTCATTTGATGAGCTAACGAAAGGTAAAACATTTTGTCAGTATATTGACCAAAGACGGAGACCAACTATGATGGTCTCTTGAGCTTTGTTATCTTTAATGTGAGTATTCATTGCTTTTTCAACATAACTTATATTTATTTCGATAGTAGTGTTATACGTCCGACGGCTTTTCCTGTCGGAGAGTCGCTGCCTATCTATCACACTTCTGACAGTTATAATGTCAGAGAGGGTCCCTTTTCAATAGATATTTGTGATGGAAATGCTATATCTCCAATGAGTAGACCTGTCAGAGAATCATTGCATATCCATCACCAAGCTGACAAAATTTTTGATAGATGGGTGTCGGAGTTCCGATAGATATATCGTATAAAATCCCATAGTAAAGTTGCTTATAATACGGCCAGTTCCAATAGAAAAAGTTGTCGAAATACTGACGTGTTTTACTTCCATTGCAATTTGCAAGGCAAAAATGCTAACATACATATTTGTCAAAGTGTCAACAGATAGGCATTGCAAATCCAACATATAGCCATCGAAATATGGCCTCAAATGTACTAGTGACAAAATCTCCCTGCAACTGATATTTTCCTAGCTTCCCACATTTTGATGCTGGGTGGGAGGGTAAACATGCTGATAGGAGCTAAAATAAGCCTTATGTGGTTGTTGGTAGGCATATGCAGGGGCAGGTAGGTGGAAGGAACTATGAAACTGCTCATAGTTTTCTATTGTAAAAGAATATGGAGGAAACCTATGACCATTTGTGGCCTGATATTTCTACTAGGGAGGTGGAATGTTTGTGCTTTCTTGTAAAGGAGGTGAAAAAATTTGTTGTCCATAATATCCCTCCATATCAAAGCATAAGGGAAGTAGGAGATCTAAAAATGGTATTTTTAAGCAAGAGGGAAGGTCCACTCAAAATAGAAAACATGATATCTACCATCAAAGATAGCCAAATCCTGGGTCACAAATTTTCCAAATGCTTGAAACCTGCCTCTTGAAGGCCTAAAATACTAAAGAATGCACCAAATCTTCAGTTGTGAAACCTTTGTCCCATCGGGCGTGCTAGGAAAATTATTGATCCTCTTTTTGGGCTCTTTCCTAAAGAAGGGAAATCCATAAACTTTACAGGAATGGGATAAAAATACACCCTGCAAAGAAACCTCTGGGGTTTTGTAGAAGTTGAATCTTATCTTTGGTGTTTTGGGAAAGGGGAAGGAAAATTGAACAAAAAGCAAGGTGATGTGCCAAAGATTTTAAAAACCTTTGATTTTCCCTTCAAAAATAACAAGAACAATATATAATCTCATAAATGAGCACAGAGTGCCATAGACTATTGATTGTTGGAAAAATAACATGACGACAAGATCCTAGACATAAGTCAAACTATCCATATCTTCCCATGAGAATCATCTATTAAGGCTCACAGGAAATGATCCTATTATCTCTCTAAAGAAACTATTCTAAAAGAATTTCATTCACCAAATGGCATGGTATAACCCCAAATTGTAAGCATGAAAGAGCAACCAAACATGGTTCAATAAATTATAGTCTATGATGAATTATAAGATCCTGAAAGATAACAAATGATAGTTGCACTCATTCACAAATGTCATGAAACCTTAAATCATCTACAAAATAGCAGAAACACATAGTAAAAGCAAAATTGGACATAGTCTAGTATGTCTCCTCTATTGATTATGTAGAAAATACAAAGCTAGGGTTAAAAAAATAAAATTACAACTATTTATAAGTGTTCTTCTACGCAGCAAATAAAATAATCCTAGAACAAAAGTTCTAGATCTAATTGAACTGCCCATTACAATGTTCCCGCAAGCCTTTTAAAGAAGAAATCCCTGAATATAATTTTACAAATGCAACTAAGAAGAGTCTTGCATTTGTGAAATGTGGATGAGTCATCATTTTGGTTACCATAGCTATCTCTACATCATTATTCTTCTTTCGTGTGCACAACATGGATGCCACTTGTGCCTTTTGCAACCTTTTTTCCATTATGAGGGAACAAATTCCTAACTCCACTCATGGTTCCTCATTTTTCATGAATACAAGCGATGTCATTTTCAAATCAAAACTATCTTGGGATTCATCATGGGCTAAAAAAGCACTTTTCCTTGAAGGAGGTGGACCCTGCCACCCATTTTCCAATTAGACTATGGCCTGGACACACGTCATAGTGGTAGAATTTGGAGAGGGGAATCCTCACATGGGGGCATTTGAAATTATGCGGTGCCAACATGTGGCACACTGATGGGATTTCCTTGAGTATTGCCTTCCTTTATTTCCTTAAAAACTTTGTGGTGCCAATACTTGGTTGTCTTTGCAGCAAGCACACTCAAAAGTGAAAGATCTTGAAGGAAAAGACCTTGTGGACATGAGAAAAACCATGTAGATTTGGCGTTATCTACCCCAATTTTGTGGAGATAGAATTTCTACTCATTGTGTCACCTCTACACTCCCTCAAATTGTCTGAAAAATACTCTTTCTAAAGGCCATGGTAGATAAAATCTATAGTTTCCATACCGATCTCCACCACAAGTACCCTCTTGTTGTTCCTTTCTTCTTAGTACCCTTTCCTGCCTTTTCAAAATTATTATTCCCCATTTTTCTTTTCTAGAGTCATAATTTTTACCTTTATACCCTTTTTTCTTGAAGGTATGAGGGGATTATTTCCAATTAAATTTACTTTTCCCTTTATCCCTCGATGCATCATCCTTCTTATTTTTATATTCTTCTCGAACTCCCCACTTGTGAGCCTCATTAATTGTGTGAGGAGTTAGCATGTATACCAACCCTCCTATATGGTTATTGATCCCCATAATGAATTCATGTGCACAAAAATTCTCATCAGGTTGATACTGAGGGATGTACTTGAGAAGTTGGGTGAACTTCTCCCAATAGTCATTACCCGATGTATCACATTGCCTTAGATTTTAGAAATTTGTCAACTTCTCATCATAGAAAAGTTGTTTTAGCCATCTCTGCCTAAAAATATTTACAAATTTCTCCCTTGTGACCTTAGTTATTTTAAACTTTAATTCCATTCTTTTATTTTCCCACCAACTATCAGCCCCCGGGCTGCCTTGGAATTGTCAGAGTAGTTATAAATTTTGAAGTATATTTTCACCTATGTTAACCACTCCTCTACAAAATCTTCAAACATGGAGCCAATAAAATTGAGAGTTTTCATGTTCCTTATGTCCAAAGAAACTTTGTTAGCCAATTGGTTTTTTTTTTCATTTTGATCTCAGTTTTTAGAGAACTCTCCATTTTCACTTTGGAGAGTTTGTTTAGTACTTGTCACCCAGTTTAGCATCCAGCTAAATCAGGTGTAGTTAGAGAGGGTTTTTCAATTTAAGTTTAAGGGTACATTCTTCATTTTGATTAGTTGATTTATTCCAGAGTTTATATTGTTTTAACAAAAAAGAAAAATACATGAAAGAGAACACATAAATTTACAAAGTAAAATCTTCATTTACTCATAAGTGTAAAATAATGCTTCCCACACATGTCGTGGGAGTGACTAAACTGAGACACGATAAAAAGTGAATATACATTAAATGAAAAGGACATATAAATGAGGAAGGGACCCATCATTTCCTAGTTGAATGACCGGTCCCCATGGTTACATGTTGTTGTCTTCCTCTCCTCGGCTTTTGGAATCTCCTTGTCTTCCATTTATCTGCAAGGATGAAAAAAAAATTTTGATGTAGAATTTTGCAGCATAGATCTAGCTATAAGAAAAAGAGAAAACAATACTTGCAGAAATAAAAAATAGAGCTGCACAAAATAAAAATACGATTGATTACATTATGCTCAATTGAATTATAAAACTCAGATTTACAATGATTAAATAACCAGAATGACTGAAATTACGGAGGAAAAGAAATTAGATCTGAAGAGGGATGAAGAGTCAACTGGCAGTCCTCCTTAGTTAGCTTATACAAAAGCGGAGCATGCAACATATACTTTGGAGTAACTCATGGCAAAAACCACTGTTGCAGATGCATGATTAAAGGAGTAGAACTGCATGTACTCATCGTTAATAGAAGCGGTTGTATGCGCTAACACCCCCACTTAAGTCTAACTAAGGAGAATTAAAACTAAAGCAAAGAAAATCTCTTGTGACAACAAAATTGTGGACATCTATCGAATGATAACTACCATAGTGCTAAATGAAGAGATTCCTCTGAAACCAAAATGAAGATCAGAATCAATATGCATGAGTGCCCCCAACGACACTACTCGAACCATGAACAGATGGCAAACAAAGGCAAAACATCTGTCAATCAAAGATACAGAAGACAAATCTGCATATGTGCTCCCAAACAATGAATAGATGGCAAACAAAGGCAAAACATCTATCATTCAAGGATGCAGATGACACATAAATCTGTATGAGTGACCCTATCGACACTACTCAACTATGCAAGAATAAATTGCTGGTTGAAAATACAGGTGCCAATTGTCTATACAACTGATCAACTATGGAAACAAAGAATCATCAACACGAACAGTAGAAAAACCCCTCCATAATGTTGAAAAGAGAGGTATGACAGGTCCATGACATGATGTCACTAAAGAGGGAAAGAAGGCAAGGCCCATGCGAAGAGAGCATGACCTTGACCCATCTTTGATGCAGAATTCAGTTCAACCTCTGTTGTCATAATTGTTGGATACAAGCCTCTACTTGTGGGCCAAAGCAGAATATGTGGCATGCATTCGAAATAGTTGAATGACATGAGAATGATAGAGGCTGAAAATTTCATTCTTCGAGCTCCGATGTTCTGTACCTGCAAAAGAAAAAACTTACATTTCTCCTTCCTAGCACCTAAGCTCTGATACCATGTAAAATTTTGCAGCATAGATCTAGCTATATGAAAAAGAGAAAACAATACTTGCAGAAATAAAAAACAGAGCTGCACAAAATAAAAATACGATTGATTACATTGTGCTCAATTGAATTACAAAACTCAGATTTACAATGATTAAATAATCAGAATGACTGAAATTATGGAGGAAAAGAAATTAGATCTGAAGAGGGATGAAGAGTCAACTGGCAGTCCTCCTTAGTTAGCTTATACAAAAGCAAACATATACTTTGGAGTAACTCATGGCAAAAACCACTGTTGCAGATGCATGATTAAAGGAGTAGAACTGCATGTACTCACCGTTAATAGAAGTGGTTGTATGCGCTAACATGTTAGAGATCAAGGCCATTTCATCATTCATATGAAAATCATCAAATGTATAGTTAATTATAATAATGCATCAAATCAAAATGAAAAAGATATGTCTATCACCAGAGCAAATAGAAGAGTAGTATTAAATCAGCATGACAAACAACCATCAGAATAAAGGTGTGCACATACTCATGCTACAAGATAGACATAGAAAGAGGCAATGCTATTTTGTCACAAAAAAATATTAGAATTTTAATGAAAGTATACAGAGCATCTATGAGATCAATCAGCTATAGTGCTACCATAGCATAAAAATGCATAAGCGCAAAGCATCTACATGATACAATATCAAATTTAAAACATTGAAGTTTGTAGCAGTGTATATCCAGTGGAAGGATGAGCAGTCATGGAAAGTATAAGAATACTTCAAGCCATATCAGATAACGAAGTGTATTTTTTATTCATAACAATAATGATACATGAAATATGATACTACAGTTATGACAAATCATAAGTGCAAAATATTTATAAGACAGTAAGGATTACAAAAATTATGCTATTGTTGATGTCATGATCATAAAGGTGCCACAAAGACACATAAGCATGCATGGTCATGGATAGGTGGTAGTCTAAAATAAGTTGTATTAGTTCTACATATGCAAAGTGCAAGAATAATTACAGTGGAATCTTATGCTAGAATATCTAAAGTCCAAGATAGTCATCTCAAGTATACAAAGTTTCAGCTTTGTCTCAAACATGTAATAACATCAATGTCAAGTTTTTTCTTTTGATGATATGGAGCATTAGGCTATAATAACAAAATAGTGACCTTTGAAGGAGCCATGAAAGGAAGTCAAGTGGCTATATATCATAGAAAATACAATAACAGACATGAATGTCATTATGTAGAGCATAAACATTTATATTGTTTCAAGAAGGACCAGTGCTGATGTATAGCAGGGACTCAAAAGTTATTTAAAAGAGCAGAGCACGAGATAATGACATCCTAGATCTAAATAGAGAAAACCTTATGAAATCAGACCCAATAGAGGGAGAGGTCTGAAGTTACAATGGTAGAGAAAATATATGCAGAAATCAAAGCTCCTTATCAATTTAGTAGAATAATAAAGAAGAGGTACAAGACAACATTGCTATTGTACAATGACAGTAGTCACTCAAAATTTCTTTTCGATAAGACATAATGACAAGCTATATGAATGAATAACAAAGATCAATGAAAAGCATCAAGGAAAGTTTGAGGCAATTTCTATGTAGGAGACCTTTCATATTTTCCATTGGAGAATGATAATGAGTTTTTGAATGCAAAGATGCCAAAGAAAAAAATAACAACAACAAAGTGAAAAGACAACATTCTCCATAGTATCAATGCATGTTTCATGTATAAGAACAGAAAGAACCATGGAGATGCAATTTATTTAGAAAGTCACAGAGCTCAAAATGTCAACAATAAAATGCAAAGGAATAGTAGGGACACAAGTAATACACAATACCTTATAGCAGTGACAAACATGAATCAGGAAGTTGTTCTCAGGTACATCATATTGATATAGTGTTCCTCACGACCAATCAGATTAGCCAGGGGGTTACTCATAGTAAAACATATTTTAGCTTCAAATATAATGATATAAGGAGCTTGGAGACAACATTCATATACAAAAATTAAAGAAAGTCATTTACAATGAATGTATCAAAGAACATCAGTGACAGTCATGCAATGAGAGTCATCACTAGTGGGTAGTCATGAATACCTCTACAGATATAGACAAGAGGACAATGTTGATATGAAGTAGTAATAATGACGGTTATTACAAGTGTCTAGGACAAGGTTAGCCTTGAGAAGATTAAGTATCACCAATAAAGGAAAAGCTACAGAAGAGATCAAAGTAATTAGAAAAGGTGAATCATGACAACATAAACTAAAGAAAGCATGAGTTTTACAATGAGGTGTACAACACTTTTCTTTCTTCTTTCTATTTGGAGTCTTTTACATACAGTGATGTCAACCATATCAAAGGAAGGTAGTCATGATGCAATAATCAAAATAACCACTAAGAAGAGAGATATTATCATTCATTTATTGTTTTGGCTCAATGTAATTTCCTGGTATTTATACATGAAATGCTAAAGAAAATGACAATCAATCAAGGAGCAGTGAAATTCAAAGGTCTTACAACATCAGCCAATGATGTTACAACTATAAAGAACTAGACACTAATATGAGCTGGATAACAATTTTGCATTTGACTAATAGAGAACAACAAAATGTATCCACACATTATTTTTATTAATGTAATTGATTACAGAGACATCAACTCAGAACCTGTAAAGGAAACAAAATAAATGTAGCAAATGATGACAGTTATTCCCATATTTAATCAGTCACAAAGTCAAAGTACAGTCACTATACATAAAATAGAATATGATATTAGTCATGGCTTCACATTAATTGAAGGGAAGATCAGATTGTCTAGGAAAGATGTGCATTTACAATAGAGGAACAAACAAGAATCACCAAGAGAGTCAACACAGGAAATAATGAACAAGGACAAAGATATACTCCTATTCCTTAAATGTATCAAGTTAGTGGTGTCATTCAATCAAGAAACGTGGAGCATTTACACAGGAATGTCACAAGCTAATACAACAAAGGTCAAAGATTCTTCATTAAAGTCAGTGAAAATAGAGCATCACAAGGAAGCATGTGCTACAAGAGAGATGTCCTCTAACAATGGAAGGAACACATAAGTGAAATAATAAAGCCAATCAAGGTTATCCACATGAAGACACATGCCATTCTGTTAGGATAAGAACATAGTCAAATCTTCATGAATGACAGTGTTGTAAATTTCTTGAGAGCTTGAAATTCATCAACAAGTGAAATGAATAAATGTATTGACATACAGGGTTTGGAGAAAGACAAACAGGTCACGGACAAGACAACATAGTAAGAACAAGAGAAGTTTTCTTCTAACAAACAAGGTTTCAAACTTGAAAAGAATATGTCGAATTTGATTATGGTATATTTCTCACAAGGAAAGTTTGAAGGAATATCATATATATAGAATAAACAGAGGAGATAGATAACAAAATACCACATGAAAACCGTTGTGTACATAAAGAAAGAAACCCATGAGTGCTAGAATGGAGTTTTCATTTTTGTGATAAAGCCCTCATTAAAATAGAGCAGCAGAGTTTCAATATAAACTATATTTAACACATTATACAATAGAAACCCTCATATGTTTCAGTGAAGCCATGGCCGTCAGAGAGAATTGAAGTGAAAATGATCATATATATATATTAACATTTTTGTTTTATCTTTGGACTCAAAATTACTTGTAAAAATATTTGTTAAGTGATTTTATTGATCACTTAATAAATATTATTCACAATGCAAAATAGAACAAAAGTATTAATTATAAAATCATATTAAGGTAACTAAAGATCCAAATCACATTCCATGAAGACTAGAAGTTTAGGATTTCATTATATTTTGAGTAAACTTTAAATGTAAAATATTTAATACAATGATGTTTTATAAATAATTTTATTAAATATTATTTTAGAATGCAAAGAATAATAAAAGTGCCTTGATTTATGAGTCAGTTTTTGTAACTACAGTTATGGTTAGAGATTAGTTTGAGTTGAAAACATTATGGAGTTCTTAAGGTGTTTTGAAGAGTTTTAAAATATTTTATCATCAATTGCATGTTAGTTGAGTTCTTGATGAGTTAGTTACCACTTGGGAGGTGGTTTTGAGACAGTTTACTAGGTATTTCTGGAAGTCCTACCCCTATTTTAGTGGGATTTTCTTCTGCATATGATCCAAAGAGGTTTGATTTATTTTTATACATTTTTGGAGGAGGAAATAATTGTAACTCTCAGTTCATGCTCATTTCATAGCAGTTTGTAGTGCAGTTAGGTTTGGTTGGTGTGTAGCTTTTCTATAAGGCTTTTGTCCTGTTTCTTTTTAGGGGGATTCTTTTCTTTTTCCCTAGCCTATTTGTAGATTGTGGCAAAGCTCTTTCAGGTTCAAGTTTTGTATCAGAGCTCATGATTTTTCAGCTTATGTAATAGCTTACTCCTTTGGATTCAAAATAAAGGCAAAAATTTTCCTTCACAAAAATGTGTTATTGGGTTATGGGTTGAGTGTTATGATTTTGGTTTTTTGTTAATTTGTGGAAATATTTATTTCCCTCTTTATAATCATTGAAAAAATCAGCCTTATCGGGTTATGGGTTGAATGTTATGATTTTAGTTTTTTTGTTAATTTGTGGAAATATTTCTTTCCCTCTTTATAATCATTGAAAAAATCGGCCTTCTTAAAATCTGATTATTGCATGTGATTATTGAGAGATAAACTTTATTAAAAGATTCATTTTGAGTGTAATTTATTGTTCATATTCTCAAGAATCCAAAATATTCGGTGGATCACCTTTTAGATTTAGGTTTAAATTTCAAGTCTTTCCTTCTTATTCCTTTTCCTCATTCAAGATGGTTCAGGTGATCATATGGGGAAGTAGAGCCATAGTTCAGAGATTGAATTTTTCTACAGGTACACCCACATGCCTGAAATTGTTTCCATGTTCCACAGGATCATCAAGTTCACAAACTTGACATAACGGGTGCAGATCTTAGTGACAACAGTTTTGTGCACGTTCAATGGGACATGAGCTAGATTTTCAGTTCATTTGAGCTAAAACAATTACTATTTCTTTGGTGTGAATAGTAGTTTACAACCTTTTAGAAGGTAATTTCCAACACCTAGCAACTATGTACTTTTGGTTTTGAGATTTAGTGAGCATGGCATATGAAAAAGTACAAAACTAGGTAGGTCCAATGGCCCAGCCTAGAAATCTATCTTTTTTTATGTTTGATCAGGGAAGCCTCCTAAATTTGACACAATACAATGATATACTTGTGGATGCTTTGAAAAGTCTTCCAAATTTCACAGGAGAGGATTTAACTACACCAGTTGACCATATCATAGATGTAGCTTCTTTGTGTGGATTGTACCATGTCATAGAGTAGAATGTTGCAATTATATTATTAACAACGTCATTTAAAGGAAGAGCACTTGCATGGTTCATAGGCTTATCTAATCATTCCATAATAGATTGGGATCGGCTAGGTGCTCCTCTATGCACTCATTTTGAAGATAAGTCATAGTTTCTCTTTGGTGGAGCAGTTGACCAAAATAAAGTGAGTAGAACATGAGCACATGAGAGATTTCAATTACCGATTTCAAAAGACATGGGCTAGAATCCCACATATGGTAAGGTCATTTGTTGACCTTTCATGTTTGCATTATCTTAAAGCTCTTGACGACAGTATTTTAGTTATGATTCAGTCAATGGGTGGTACAACTATACCAACAACATATGAAATTTCTTTAAGGGTTAAAAATTGCCTGATTATGGCTGGTAAGATTACACCTAGACCTCCTATCCCTTATTTTTTTAAGATACAACTAATTGTTCCTATTGTACCACCTTTCATAGTTGTTGTCCCATCATTTCCAACATTTAGAAGCCAAATAGCTGCAATAGAAGGGTAACCAGACATAATAACCTGGCCAAAATAACCTTGGACACAATAACCCCGCCATAATAACCCAAGGACACAATAACCTAGGGACACAATAACCGATAGTCAAAATAACTTTAGGTCAAAATAACCCATGGACAAAATAACCCATGGTCATTTTAGATCAAGTTAGTATGCTAAAAAGGTGATTATGAGGAACCATAGAGGATCAAAAAACTTGTTGCATTAGCTTTTGTGCCTTAGATATATGTAATCAATGCATTCAAAATACTTATACAATTTCCTTATTATATAGAACATGAGGAGACTTTGCAACCCATAATTGATTATTTTGAAGACACATGGATTGGAAGACGAACTAGAAGAGGCAACAGACGGTCACCCAAGTTTCTAATGAAAATGTGGAACTACTATTCAGATATTCAAGATGATCTTCCCAAAAACAATAATTCTATTGAGGGATGACATAGAGGATGTAGTGAATTGCTTCAATCATCGCATAGCTCAATTTGGAAATTCATCAAAGCAGTGAAAAAAGAATAGGGTCTCCTAGAGAATAAATAAGAGCAATATATGGCTGGACACACTACACAACCAAGTAGGAAAAAAATATCGTGAACTCAAAGAAAGACTAAAAATACTAGTTGATGGTTATGACAATAATAATATTTTAGATTATATAAGAGGCATTGCTCATAATTTGACACTTTAATTGAAATTTTGAATAATTTTTTTTTTAGAAATATACTTGTAATTTATAATTTTTATTTTCCTTTCTCTATAATCTTATGGGGTTATTTTGTCCATGGGTTATTTTGACTGCGGGTTATTTTAGATTGGGTTATTATGACCCTGGGTTATTTTGTCCTCGAGTTATTGTGGCTGAGTTATTCTCTCCAGGGTTATTTTGGCCGGGTTATTATGTCCTGTAATCCAATAGAAGCCCACAAAAATGTTGTTACAACACCATCCCAAGAGCTCTTAGAGATAAAAGACATGTTGCGAAATCTAGGAAATGAGGTGGTCATCCTTAAGAGGCAAAACCATGAAAATGTGCTATATCAAGCACCTTATCAGCCAAATAGAGCCAATTATCAGATTAAACATCAAGGTCAAAGAAGCAATTTTAACCAAAGGCCAAATCAATTGTATAAGCCAAATGGCCCTAGTACTTCAAGAGTGTTGGTTCCTGTGCAAAATGATATGGAACACGAGTAAAATTGGTGTTTTTCCTGTAATCAAGAACATTTGGGGATTAACTGTCAAAAGGAGTTATGAAATGATCTCAGGATCTTGTGGTTCAGAGTAGTAAGAGATCACAATAGGATACACCTCATGGGATTTGATAACAAGTTTCTCAGAATAATCAATGTACAACACATGTAGCTTTAATGAATTTTGAAGCTGAAGATTTTTTTGTCATGCCAACTTTTTACAGGGGCAAAATTAGAATTCTCAATCTATGACAACCAATACCAGGTTAAGAAAAGGGGCTATAAGTATAGAATAGCAAGTTGTTAAGGTACATAATCCAGCTTCTTTAGTAATACAATGTTAAGATGTGGCCCAAACATCACAGAATATTCAAATTTTTCTAATGGGACAAGTTTTGTCAGTAGAAGATCAACAATATGAAATGCAGAATATGCAATTTGAAGAAAGGATAGAATAATAGTTAGTTGAAAAAGAGGTGGAGATGAGACTTTAACTTTCTAAATAGGAGATTCCTAAGGTCAATATTTTGAGCTTCATTCAAAGTAAGTCTCTTGAGTACTCTAGTTTTGCAATTCCAACTTTTTGGAGTTCTCTAGAGCCTATAAAAGAGGAGTCCCATATGTTTGCATCCTCAAGCTTTAGTGAACCTATTCTTGAGAAAATAGTCCCATATGAGAAACTTATTGAAGATTCAACACCTCAAGAGTATCCCTCTCCAAACCAAATACAACCTCAGGAATTCAATGATATTATGATTTATCAAGTTGTAGGTAAGCAAGAGAAAATGTTTGAATAGACCAAGATAGACCCTTCATGTTGTCATGATTGTACAAGACATTTAAAATGATAGATCAGTTTTCTACCAGAGTTAGAAAAGGAAGGGTATGAAGAATTGCAATTTCTAGATCATGAAGATGTTGCTAATTGTGCTTGGATCTTATTGATATTTTTAATGAGTTGCCAGATTTTATTAAACATGAAGATGAGATTGGGGATAATTTGTTTTATGAACTTCCTGATTATATTGATATTGATTATATTGATGAAAATCAATGAAATGTGCCCATACTAATCCTAGGGACAAGCATAGAACAAAAGGAAGATTTGGACAGCTTGCTTACACTTCAAGAAGATGTTTGAAATGTATTTTCACACCTTGATTAGAGCTGCAAGGAGGTGGAAGCTTGTCCTATTCTGCAAAGGACACAAAAATACAAAAGAATTTTTCTAGGATGTTGAAGAGTTCTTTTCATTAGATTTGGAAGAAGAATAGTCATTTTGGGATGTAGAGGAAACACTTGGTTCAGATTTTGAGGTTGAATTAGCAAGAATTAAAGAGGGCTACAAGGGACATCATCATGAGGAAGTGTCAGTGATCATGTCTCTACAAGAGACATTGGAAACTTCAAAAGTTAGGCAACAAGATGACAGAGCAAAGGAGCATAAATGTAGGACCAATGCTCATTCCTCAAGTTTTATCATCGCATGAGGTTGTCCTATAAGACATCTGTAAAAAATGGAGAACATTAGAATGGAAGAGGTCAGGGTTTCACCCAATCATGAGGACTTAACAGAGGGAATCCATGCTCAACTTATTTACACACCTCTAGATAGTGGTATTGTTAATCCAAATGAGGAGGTAGGCCCCATTACTTTTTTCTTTAAAGTAATATTACGGCAGTTGTCCGGTTGTCTTGCATGTTTCCATTTCGTATCAACTATTTTCAAATTTGTAAAGAGTCTCAAACTGGGAAGGAAAGGGTTTTATTTTCAGAAACCAGTCAATGGTTTCTTTTAATTCATCCTTATCTCAATAGGTTAGGGTAGGTTAGTTTTTCAATCAGTGTCAGATTTGAATAAGTGTTGATAACAAAATGTTTTAGTTTAATTAGTTTCTAGTTAGTTTCTTTCAATGTGTTAGGTGTAATTAGGAACATTGGTTGTACCCTATGAGGATAGCATAAACAAGAATCCATCATATAGGGCATGAGTTATAACTCACTTCCCTACATCATAAACAACTCTATTTTTCTATCCAAATAAGTTGCAACACTATTCCAGTTATCATTTTTTATTTGTGTGGTATTGAATAGAGGCTAAGCGAGTGAAAGATATCATAATAGCCTTAAGAGTATATCCATCATCTGAGACAGGAGTGAGATATCTCATTGATTCAACTAATTTTCATACACCCCAAATAATGTTGATATGGTTCATTAGCTTAAGCTCTTTCATTTTTGCCAGTTTTACTTTGGTGTCGTATGTTTAAGTTTCATTTTTTCATTTTGGTTTGAAAGAAGGTTTTTGTTTTCTAAGTTAGATCCAAAGAAAGATTGACTATGTTCCCGATGTATTTTGATAAGGTAAATAGTTTGATTGTTTAGGATGAAAACACGCCTGAGATGTCACCAAAAATGTTACCCAATTTAGCATCCAACTAAATTAGGTGTAGCTAGAGAGGCTTTTTCAATTTAAGTTGAAGGGTACATTCTTTGTTTTGATTAGTTGATTCATTTTAGAGTTTATATAGTTTTTCCAGAAAAGAAAAATGCATGAAAGAGAACACACAAATTTGCAAAGTAAAATGTTCATTTATTCAAAAGTGCAAAATAAAGCTTCCCACACAAGCCGTGGGAATGACTAAACTCAGATACTATGACAAGTGAATATACATTTAATGAAAAAGACACATAAATAAAGAAGGGACCTGTCATTGCCAGGTTGAATGACCAATCCCCATGGTTACATGTTGTCTTCCTCTCCTTAGCTTTTGGAGTCTCATTGTCTTCCAATTATCTGTAGGGATGAGAATTTGTTTTGTTACAGCTCAAGGTCATATACTCTTTAAAACATTGAAGTTTGTAGCAATGTATATCTAGTGCAAGGATGAGAAATCATAGAGAGTATAATCATAGTTCAAGCCATATTAGATAAAAAAGTGCATTATTTATTCATAAAAATAATGATGCATGAAAGATGATGCTACATTTATGAAAAATCATAAGTGCAAAATATTCAGAAGACAATGAGTAAGGATGATAAAAATAATGTTATTCTTGTTTTCATTATTATAAAGGTGCCACAAAGACACAGAGGCATGCATGGCCATGGATAGATGGTAGTCCAAAAGAATTTGTATTACTGCTACATAAGAAAAGTGTAAGAATAGTTATAGTGAAATCTTATACTAGAATAGCTAAAGTCCAAGATAGTCATCTCAAGTATACAAAGTTTCAGCTTTGTCTCAAACATGTAATAACATCAATGTAAAGTTCTCTTTACACCTAGAGAAGGTTGTTGAAAAAGAGAAGAGGATTCTGGAAGGAGAAGATTCTAACTCTTCCCAGCAAGAGATGGACAACATCTCTTTTGTTTCAGACTCTTTCAATATTTAGAATGCTGAGGAATGAGTGTGGGAAGGTGATGTTGTGGAGCACTAGGGATCACTTAAGGGTTGTCATTCATGGAAATACTTATGCTGAAGTGATTGCATGATGAGAGGTTTAGTACTAGAGTCATAGTCATAAAATTAAATAACTCCAGAATCAAGGTAATAGGGTACAGTGTTACAGTTTTGGCTAGCGATGGAAATGTATGAGGTATTATGCCCTACAAAGTTAGTAGAAGGTACAATATAGGTTTCTGGAATTGATTGTGTGTATTTTTTAGCATCGACATTTCAGATCACATTCTATGATCCATCATCAAGAAGAGAGAGTGTAGGATAGAAAAGTAAAAATATATCCTACACTCTCTCTTCCTGATGATGGATCACGGAGTGTGATCCGAAACGTCGATGCTAAAAAAATACACACAATCAATTCAAGAAACCTATATATTATCTTAATAGATTTTAGAAATTTGATCTTGTTAATTAGTAGAAGGTATTTTGGGATATGTGTATGCTTTAGTTAAGAACGCATGAGTTTTGGTGATCAAATCAATGAGATTCAGTGATCTGAAGGTATGTGATATCAGTAAAATAGTATAACAAGGTATATGAGCAGTTGCAGTGATTGTAGTAAGGTTACCTGGTATGATAACATGCTAAGTCAGATGAATGAAGTATATTGCCGACACTTTGGTAATATAAGATCTTTGACTCCATAATTATCTTTCACATAGTTTATTATTATGTTTTTTATGGTATTTGTGAAGCCGACTAGATGGTAGATTTTCTATAACTATAGAATGCTTTTATGAAAGAGATATGTATTGTGATTATGATGATGAAGCAAGGTTGAAAATCTGAGAGTAGAGGTCAAATGCAAGATCAGTAATAGACAAAGCTATAACCTTAACTATCTAAGCAAGATAAGTGCTTGTATTGTTCATTTTTGGAGAACTCTTTGAGATAGTTTTGATTGTAAGAGCAGTTATCTCACCACCTTTAACCAGGTGTTTTGTATACCCATAATAGGGTTTTGTAATCCTCTAACAAGGAAGTGTACTATGTAATAATCAGCTCCTGATAGGGCTAGATCTCCTAACATGGATATAATATTTTAGTGCATAGTTGCGGATACCATCCCCACTAGGGTTTTCCCTTGGCCAAGGTTTCCTCGAGAACAAATCATGGTGCCATGAGTTATGTGTTGTGTTTTATTGTTCTTTTCAGTATTATTATGGTTTATTTATAATTGGTTAAAGTTTAAATCAAAGTTCATTAATATTGATTCACCCCCCTCTCAGTATTACCTAATCCTAATGTGTGCAAATTAGATGTCTAACAACTAGAAATGATAAATTAACTATTAAAGACAATGAATCTATCTAATGCAAACACAATGAAGAATGCAAAGTAACTATGAAATGATGAAACTAATTTAATTACCTTCACCTGCCATGTAGCTTGTCTACATTATCCTCCTAGCTTTGATTTCTTGAAGATGTTGAGCTCTCAGATTTCCAAAATGAAGCCTTCTCCCAAGATGCTACCAAAGTGTGGAGATTGAATGAAATGAGTGCACAATATCTTATGCAAACTAATGGATGGAATGAAAATGAAATGGTGATTGTATGGAATGCTTGATTTCTTGAATGCTTGATTACTTGAATGCTTGAATGCTTGATTTCTTGAATGCTTGTTATCAAAAATACCTCTTAGCTCTCAATGGGAAATGAGGCTCCTTTTATAGAGTTTTGGAGGATCTAGGCCTAGGTGGCACAATCTTACGGTTGAGAATGAAAGGTGGAAGATCCTAGGGCTAGGATTGACTTGGTTGAAGGAGTTGAGAGAAAGGGGGATGTAGTTGGAATGTGAGAGGAAGAATAGGGATGATGTTCCTCTCACATTGACATGGAGGAGAAGAAGGTGGAAGGGAAAGACACATGTCAATTGTCTCATGAAGACCAAAGAGAGAAAGAGGGAGAGACCTTTTCCTCACGAGGACTCTTTGCACAAGTGTCCTATGAGTCACCTTTGACCCTTAGAGGTGGCTTGAGAAGCCCCTTATGAATAGGGAATGTCTCTTGACTTGGTTTAAGAGAGGACATGTGGTTATGAGACCAAGTCCTATGAGGCCACATAGCCCTTAAGAATAGGACATGTGTGGGTGAGGATAATTATCAATAAATAATTAATAATAATTATTTATTTTAGCCAAAGTGATGTGTCAGGTGACTAGGTAGGTGAGGTGGACTAGGAAACTTAGTCATATTTAGGTGATTGTATATTTAATTAAATCACTTTAATAAGACTAATTAGAAAACTTAGGATAGAAGAATAGACTATAGTGAATAAATTGAATAATTTATTTAATAAATAGAGGAATAATTATTAATTAAATAATAAATATTTAATTAATTAACGAAGCCATTTTTAGGTGTATACATTTTGCCCCTCTTTGAAATAATGTGTATCACATTGTTTCAAAGAAAATTTTAAACATTTTGCCCCTGCACCAGACAATGTCTAAAATGACGTAGCATGCCCCCTCGAGAGATTGATTAAGAATTTGTGTTTAAATTTTTTTTTTTATTATTACTTCTTTTTTTTTTAGTTATTTTGATTAATCAATCTTACGAAAGAGACAGATAAAAAGGTGGGTGAAAAATGGAGGGAAATGGAAGAAAACTAAGAGATAGGGTCCATAGGCTATAAATAAGGCTTAGGGGTCCACAATAGGCTCATTGTGCACACTTGTCATTGGGAGATCAGAGTGTGAGAGAGAGAAGAGCAGAGCCACCATGATGTCATTCCCATTGTTAGATCACTGCTTCAAGAGAGTCAGACGCTTCCAGCGACCACCTGATTTGGGCGAACCGCCAGGTGACTTGATCCTCCTTGGTAATTTCATGATTTGATGCATGTTAGAGTAGAATTGTAGCATGTTTAGGATAGATTAAATGATAGAATTAGGTTAGGAATTTTTTTATTTTTAGGCATGGAATGAATGCACAGTTTTAGCGCACCAATGCGCGGGAACTAGGAACATTTGCACAAAAAAATACAACATTCTGTGCATACGTGTAGGAAAACTGCACATTCATACTAGAGGAATGTTAGAGTTGGGCAAGTGTGAAATAAAAATGTGCATATGAAAAATCGGCGCATTGGTGCATATTTGTGGCGCAAATGTTCGATAAAACTGCATTGTTGTCCAAATCTGTGCATTTGTGTAGAATTATTGCACAAATGTGAAGAAAAATTGCGCATAGGTTAAAACCTATGCAAATGTTAAAGAATGTTGCCCATGCATGTTTCAATGTTGTGCATGTGTTTGAAGTGATAGAATGTGGTCAAACTAGATAGTCAATTAGGTCAAACTTGATGTCGATAAGCTGATTGGATCTGTCAGTGTTTGATTTTGATCGATTTGATCAAGATAGGCAACATTGTAGCATGTTTGCTAGTTAACTAGTCTTGAACGTAGATAATTGATAGAATCATCTATTGAAACACATGATAAGAACATGTTTATATTTGATATGATAGGATAGATAGATTGATAGATTAGTTTATCAAAATCTAATAGGTTGATTGTTTATTGACTTGAATAGGAGGATATCACAGATAGTCTGATGTCATGGGAGAGATACCCTATGACTCAGAATCTGAGACCGGTGTTGTCAGAGACAGATAGACTGTTGATTGGAGCATCCAGATTATATTATGTGATTTACACGCCTGAGATTCAAGCGAATCTGAGTATGATGACAGCATTAGTAGAGCGATGGCACTCAGAGATGAGTACCTTCCATCTTCCGACAGGGGAGATGATAGTTACATTAGAGGATGTATATTGCATCTTCCATCTTCCCATCACAGGCGAGCTGGTACAATATGATTAGCATGGTAGAGTTATGGAGTGCAGAGCCATCTTCAGTGATGATGATATAGAGGATGGAGAGATTAGCTGGGAGGATATGGTTGACTTGTATGATCCTTTGCCAGTAGTGCTAGCAGGAGCGATTGGGGGATTTGTATGCCCTGATCGTAGATCACATGGATTTGCAGTTGGATGGGGCCACACATTACAGCAGATGATGGAGGGGTGTGTTTGTTAGCACATCTTTATCATGACATGCATCAGGTGGTGTACCATAGGGGTGCATCATTATTAGTAGGTGTGACACTGCTCCATGTTTGGGCATGGGAGCATATTGTAGTTACTCGACCAGTGGCTATCAAATTTTGGGGCACAGGGCAGCCCTATATTCATTTATACTCCTTAATTTTGTCTTAGGCAAAACTGGGCCATTTAGAGTTTTGGCGGTATACCTTTGACACACTAGACACAGTGACATGGAGACCCTACCTAGGGTGTGAGCCGTGGGATGATGAGTGGCAGCTTGGGTTTTGTTTTGAGTCATAGTGGTTGATAGGTTGGACACCATTTATCATTGAGCGATAGCTGGTTACCCAGGTCTTGAGATAGTTTGGCAAGATATAGGGCATGCCGCAGGGAGTGACAGAGCATGCTCGCACACATCAGGAGAGATGAGATTGGGGGCCCATGGCATCATTCGATGTTGCTCAGTAGGAGTTTTTGGATGCCCCATTTTAGGCATGGTTGATGAGACCGATGATGGTAGACCCAGGGATGACTGTGGATTTGGAGCAGTTTTTGAGGGATTTTCTAGTTCTGCGGATTACAGATCCAGCAGTGAGGCCTCCAGAGAGAGATTCGATAGAGAGACAATGGGGGAGACTCTGAGGGAGAGATAGACGGGGGTGAGAGAGACGAGGTGGTGGTGGAGGAGATGGAGGAGGAGATGGAGGGAGAGGGGATAGGGTAGGACCTCAGATGAGAGGAGGTGGGGTGAGGCAGAGGGGACTGATGCCACCTCCAGCTAGACAGGGACGGAGATAGCCTCCTGCACAACCAATGACAGGAGTGCCACTACAGGTACCAGTCCCTCTGGCACAGATTCTAGTTGCCCCAGTATAAGGACTAGCTGCACAGGTATAGGTGCAGGATGAGATAGATGTTGGACTAGCCCAAGGTGGTGTGGTACAAGGTGGTCAGATGTAGGATGACAGACAGGATGAGCCAGACGCTGAGATGCCAAATGTACAGGCACAAGATGAGCTAGCTAATATGGACATCGGGGGACAGGATCCCTATTTACAGAGAGATGCTGTAGAGGAGGAGGAGCCAGATATCGATACACTACTAGTCAGACTAGCAGTTACACAAGTTCAGGCAGACCAGGTGCCAGGCCTAGAGAGATGGATTGAGAGGCTAGAGCATCAGATGGATGTCCTGAGACATGAGTGGGATGCAGCAATTGAGAGACTCGGGGAGTCTGAGATGTTATTAGATGAGTTACAGAGGACAGAGGACCTAGGTCCTCATGGAGATAGCCTGAGAGCCATGATACGAGCCGGGAAGGAGATATCCTACTGGTGAGAGGCATACAGACAGGCAGTGCCTAGGGATCAGTGGATTGGGAGTTTTAGAGAGAGCTCAGTAGCGGTGAGGATAGCAGTACAGGCACTAGCTGGTAGTGGAGGGGTATCATCACGTCCTCTAAGAGTACCCATAGGTTCAGGAGACCGGGGTGGATCCTTAGGAGTAGGTGGTTTAGTAGCACAGGGCCTTATTGCTGCTCACAGACAGCGATAGAAAGATTCAGGAAGCAGTGGGTCATAGATACCACTTGTATACATTTTTTTGTATCATTATATCATTGTATCATTATATATTGACTTGATAGACACTAACTGTAGACACATTGTTATTGATTATATATCATGGGACATTTGGACAATTTGGTTGTATTTATGGACTTTATATGATTGATGCAGTTCTACCATGATTTGCTATGATGTTTATATACATGTGCGTACTGACATATGCATGATGTGATGATTTACTTTTATATGCATGGAATGGATGTCTTAAAATGCAAAATGATTGATTTTCTATATGATGCTAATGGATAAATAATCTAATATATGTGATGATATAAATGCATGTTCTAAATGATGTTCACTAACACTATGTGATGATGAATGCAATGATGCAAAAACAATGTGAATAATGTAAAATGAATGGATACTAAATGCATGATGATATTAAATATATGTAATGAACAATAAATGATATTGGAATGCAAATGATATCTAAAGTAATAAAAAAAAATGTACCTAAGCTGATTGACAACATAATAAAATGAAATAAGATGAAATGATAACTATAACAAATATCCAATGAACACACCTAATAATAATTATGCATGTCTTAAAATGATTAAGTGCAAAGTAGTTTTGGTTGTCCAAATGTCCTCAACTGAAATAACAATGTTCTTGACACAAGAAGAATGGACTTAGGAAGCAGATAACTTAATGAGAAAGATAACCCACAAAACCTTATAAAAGGAGCACTGTTATGCAATTCATGAGATGGTAAAATGCAATGGAAAATGAAATATGAAATGAGTATCTCCACAACTTCATGTAACATCTTAAAACTTCATAATAACTGAAATTTGATTTTCATCATTGAGCTCATTATGTTGCAAGAAAATGCAAGCATCATGGTATAATTAAACCATGATGACCTAAGCACTTTTTGTATGGAGTTTAATATTGCAAACTTGACAAGCATCTAGGTATAATTGAACCGAGATGACCTGAGTTTCATTTGCATAACAGACAAGGAATATTTCCCCCCTCTATTGGGGAACAACTATTTGGAGTCAAGGTATGCGATGGCGTATCACCATAAATAGCATTTGTTAGAATAACATGATTTGCATGTTGTCAATACTATGAAATGGATGAAGGCACTTATACACAGACACCCCAATTACTTGTTCCTACGATTTCATCAAAAAATACCCCACAAATAGCAATCAAAGAAAATATCATGCCCCATCCTGGCTATTCTAATCAATGACATATAGGAGTTTCAAACTCATGTCAAAGATATCCCAGAATAGCATAGGAAACATGATAACAATGAAATCTAGATGAATGCATAATTTATAACAAATCATTCTAACATGCCTACCATGAATATACATTTCTTTTGCCAAAAAGATTGATTTAGGATATGTTGATCAGTTCAAGTGATGATGTATAGTCAAGATGTGTAGATAAGTAGTCACAATTCGAAGGATAGATCATAGATTCTGATTCAGCATGAAGATACCATTGTGAAAGAACATTTTATTGTGTTTGCCTTGCCTGGCGAAAATAACTCCATTGTGTCCTCTAAGAGTCGCGACTATCATAGATCCACTTCCCAAACTAGGTCAAGGACATGCCCCCAGCTAGGTGATGGATTGACTTATTATGGATGAAGAAAGATGCAACAAGACTAGGATGAAGAACATGACAAAAGATCAAGCTATGATGGGATTTTATTACGGATAGATACAATGGATGGTGTATGAACTGGCCATTTTATTATGATATATACATGGTGGGGACAAGGACTGAGTAACCATTTTATTGTGGATATATACAATGAACAGACACACTAGAAGAATCCTAATAGATAGAGGAGCTAACTTGTCACACATAGCACCTATTTCCAGGTTTTCACCATATGCTTTTATTAAAAAATTTCTTTTGATTTTGTGATTTTTTTGTATTTTTGATTTTTTTTTTTTTAAATTACAAAATATATATATACAGACTATATACACGCCCCTTGCATTGGGATTTCAGGGATAGAACTTCTTGAGATGGATAATGTTAAGAGGTTCATCCAAGGGATCTCCCTCTAGCGTAGACAACTGATAGGCTCTAGAACCATAGACTGATGTAATCATAAAAGGTCCTAACCAATTTGGTTCGAACTTGCCCTTCTTTTCATGGTGTTGTTGATTCTTTGGATTTTCTCGAAGGACTAAGTCACCCAACTGAAAGTCTGATCTTTACCTTGCTATTGTATTGATGGGAGAGACACTGCTAATAAAATATCAAATGATCATAGGCTTGTTGACGGCGTTCATCTAGGAGTTCCAATTTAGTCAGGCATGCAACTCTATACTCTTCATCAGGAATTAAATCTTTAAGAGTAACACGAAGTGAAGGCAACTCGACCTTGAGGGGTAGGACTGCTTCAGATCCATAAACAAGAGAGTATGGAGTGGCTCCAGTAGGAGTACAAATGGAGGTGTGGTAAGCCCATAAGGCTGGATTAAGTTGGAGATGCCAGTCACGGCCAGCGTCATTGACAGTCTTTTGTAGGATTTTAACAATTGTTTTGTTTGACACCTCAGCTTGGTCATTTCCTTGAGGATAGTAGATGGTGGAATAGTTGTGGGTGATGTGGAATTTGGCACACAAGTCATCCATGTCTTGGTTTTGAAACTATTTCCTATGATCAGTGATAAGATACATAGGTATACCATATCTGCAAATGATATAGTTTAAGATAAACATGGAGATTTGTTTCCCTATGGCGGTAATTAATGGAATGGCCTCAATCCATTTAGTGAAGTATTCTATGGCAGTGAGAATCCATTTGTGGCCATTGGAAGATGGAGGATTGATAGCGCCCACGAGGTTGAGTCCCCACCGACTGAATGGCAAAGTAGTTGTAAAAGGATGTAACTCTTGAGCTAGAGCACAGATAAGGTTTCCATATATCTGACATTTCTTGCATGCCCTAGCAAAATGAAAAGAGTCTGCCTCCATGGTAGGCCAATAATAACCCATACACATGAGTTTCTTAGCCAAAGAGGGACCACTCAAATGTGTCCCACAAATACCCTCATGTACATCAGGTAAGGAAAGTTGAGCTTCGTCATGTTCGAGACATCGCAGGAGAGTACCACCAAAACATCGCCGATAAAGGGTGTCAGATATTAAGATATAGCGGGAGGTTTGGTGGAGAAAAGTTCATTTTTGATTGTGGGATAGGTCGGGAGGTAGAGTGTTATCTTTGAGGTAAGAATAGATCTTTCCATAGGTTGGGGAGTCATGTCCAATTAGATGACATATAATACTTGTATCAGGCTCATCATATGCAGGACAAGTCAGGGATTCCACCAAGAACTCAAAATGGGCCTTGGCATCTTCTATATCAAATAAAGAAGCAATTGTTGCCATGGCATCGGCAACCTTATTTTCATGCCGAGGAATCTGCTCAAAAGTAATGACAGAGAAATACTTTTTAAATTCATCAACCATACGTTTATATGGCAATAACTTATCATCTTTGGTCTGATAATCATCATTAACCTAATTAATAATCAACTGAGAATCTTCGTAGACATTTATTTTAGATACATTCCATTGTAAAGCCATTTTTAACCCAATCAGAAAAGCCTCATATTTTGCTACATTATTGGTGCAAGGAAATAACAACTTGAAAGATTTTGGAATAGTGTATCCTTGTGGCGTGATAAAAATAATACCAGCTCCTGAACCCTGTTGAGTGCATGAGCCATCAAAGTATAATTTCCATGCTTGTGTAAACAAAGCTAAGATATGAGCATCAGGAAACTCTGTGTGTATAGGTTGGTCATCTGTTAATGGAGCATCAGCTAGTTGATGTGCGATCACTTGACCTTTGATAGCCTTCCTGTCTACATATTCAATATCAAACTCACTAAGTAGCATGACCCACTTAGCCAACCTGCCTGTTAATGTTGTCTTGCTTAAAAAATACTTTAAAGGATCAATCTTTGCAATAAGCTGAGTAGAATGTGACAACATGTAATGTCACCACTTTTGTGAAGCAAAGACAATAGCCAGACATGCTCTTTCAATAGGGGAATAGTTTAACTCATATCCCACTAAAGTGCGACTGATGTAGTAGATGGCTTTTTATTTTCCTTCATGATCTTGCTGAGTGAGAAGAGCACCTAGTGAAGCTGTCGTGGCTGAAATGTAGAGCAAGAGTGGCTTGCCGAAAATTGGTGACATCAGAGTTGGAGGATTCACTAGATACTACTTGATTTTGTTGAAAGCTTCCTCACACTTATCATCCCATTGGAATAAGATATTTTTATGTAGCAAATGTTGAAAGGGATGACTGCAATCTGCTAGTTGAGAGACAAATCTTTGGATGGATTGTAGATGCCCCTGGAAAGATCTTAGCTGACTAATGTTAGTGGGGGAAGCCATCTCCAATATTGCTTTAACCTTTTTTGGATCCACTTCGATGCCTTTAGCTGAGACAATGTAGCCTAACAGTTTGCCGGATGTGACCCCAAATGCACATTTATTTGGATTAAGTTGAATCTGATATTTTTCCATCTGGGTGAATATTCTATCCAACACTCTCAAATGACTAGCTCTGTCTTTAGATTTTGCTAAAATGTCATCAACATAATCTTCCATGATGGTATGCATCATGTCATGAAAGATCGTGGTCATGGCTCTTTGATAAGTTGCTCTAGCATTTTTTAGGCCAAATGGCATCACATTCCAATAGTATGTACCCCATGGACAAGTAAAAGCAATTTTTTTCCTAGTCTTCTGGCACAATCTTGATTTGGTTATAGCCAGAAAATCCATCCATTAATGATAACATCTCATGTCTAGCTGTTAGGTCAACAATCATATCAATATTTGGCAAAGGGAAGTCATCTTTCGAACAAGCTTTATTAAGATCTCGAAAATCAATACAAATCTTGATAGACTTGTCTAGTTTTGAAACTGGAACAATATTTGAAATCCACTCAGCATAATCAATAGCCTGAATGAATCCAACATCTAGGAGCTTCTTCAATTCTGCTTTCACCATTAGAGCAATGTGAGGATGCATTTTGTGGAGCTTTTTCTTAACTGGTTTTACACCTAGTTTGATAGATAAATGATGCATAATGAGATTGGGGTCCAAACCCGGCATATCAGCAGAGGACTAAGAAAAGTTGATTTGTCTTTCTCTAAAATTTTTTGCAAAAGCTTCTTTCTCTGATTCTATTAAGGATGCTGCTACTTTGAGGATTCGTGGAGACTCCTCTATTCTAATGTTAAGTGGTACTATTGGTTATATAAGAATGTCAGATTGCTCTTGATATAGATAGTTGGGAAGAGTGTCAATCCTTCCATCATCAGGCACCTCAGAGAGGTTTTCACCATCAAATGCATCTTTTCTTTTTACTATTTTTGGATCTAATACTGCCACTAAGTGGTTTTCACCATTAGATCTATTGATTATTTTTATATTTTTATGACTGAAAGGATTGGCACTCTCTCCAAAATAGGCCATGTCATTGAGTTCTATCAAAAATATTGACTTGTGATCCCCTAGCAGTAAATGATCCCTGATGCCAAGATAGTCAATGATCGCGTCATCATTATGGAAGACATCAAGTTTTGGGTGATCAGGAGAATCCCAATCGATAAGGTTAGGACGGACAAGGGGCATTGGATCATTTAGGTCCGTTTCAAAAGTAGAGATGGTATTGATGGAAAAGTTGTCAAGGTTTATGATAGTATCAGTGAGGTCTATTTCCATACTCTCATTTGAATTGTCTGTCACAAGATAATGCTCACTTCGCTCATGATCAACACAAGTAGTATTACGTGGGACCAATCCTAGTGAGTCACTCATTGAACTCTCACCCTCATGGTAATCATTACTATATTGATGGACAACATCGACTCCTATTTCTTTAGTATAATCAGATAATGAATCCCTTTCATAATCATTAGAATCAGAATCATCATTATCTTCAAGTCTATCAATGATTCTTTGAGCTATCCTTTGTTTCTCTAGATCTACATACATACCATGCTTTCTGAATTGTAAGGCAGGAGCTTTAGATGTCTCATGAAAAGGTGGTATTTTTTCTTTTCCTTTTGGTTCTTGTGGTCCTTCTCCTTTATATCCTAATCTTGTAGTGTCTCTTTGATAATTGGGATTTTGCAAAATTGGTTTTATAACACCTTCTCTTTGTAACCCTAGAGGTCCAGCACCTTGATATCCCATCTTCTGTAGCAAAGTATACCCTTTTCCATAGACATCAGGTGATATACATTCATGTTTAATATCCTCTTCAATCTTCTGTGTCTTAAGCCAATAATTTTCATTACGCTTAGCTGCCTCTTTGGATATTGTGCCCCCACTTATAAATGTGTTATAAACAAGTGTGGAAGGGGGTTCTGATTGTTGTTTAGTGATCAAAGATCTACCATATGATTTGGGAGATAAAGTTAACTCAGTGATACAAAGAGCTTGACCTAAAGTATATTCTCCCATACTTCTTTCTTTGATGTCTATCTTGATCCCATTTGATTTAGAAGTTGATGCTATATTACTAGGGTCACTAGGTGTAGTTGCAAAAGATCCAGTACGATCATAGGGAACCAAAGAATCAAAAATCTTCACATTGCTACAATATTGAAAAGGATTAGAAGCTCCTTTGATAGTGATCTCCTGACCATTGTGAGGGAATTTTATACATTGGTGATAAGTTGATGGCACAGCTTGCATGGAATGAATCCATGGTCTTCCCAAAAGAATATTATAAGCAAGATCCATGTCCAGAACTTGACAAGATACATCTTTGACAATAGGACCAATTCTAATTGGAAGAACAACGGACCCCTTGGATGATCTCTCTTCCTCATCATAGGCTTTTATTGTGATTTTCTTTTTTGGATCAACAACATTCTCAGAAAATCCCAATGCAAGGACTAACTTTAACATGCAGATATTCAAGCCAACTCCCCCATCTATTAATACTCTTTTAATCTTGTGATTCTGGACAAGGACTTTGATATGTAAGGGAGCATTATGAGGTTGGGTAATGGCTAAATCATCATTTTCAGTAAAGGACAAATAGTGTGGGGTTGTTAAATGGCCCACCATAGCTTGAAATTGATCAGGATCTAGAGTTGTTGGAACCTGGGTCTCTAAGAGAGCTTTTTCAAGGATATCTTTGTGAGATGGGGAAAGATGCAAAAGCTCTAAGATGGATATCTAGGTAGGTGTTTTCTTAAGTTGTTCCAAAAGATTATATTGGTTGGAAGTATTTGGGATAGACTTTGGGACATAAATGGACTTATTTTGTGTAGTGCTTGGTTTAGACTGGACTCCTTGAAGAGTAACTTTGGCTTGAGCACGAGTGGTGGCTTGGACTGGTTGACTCTCTGATTTTTCTTTGATGGTAATAACATTGGCATAATACATAGAAGGATGACATTCAAAAATGTTACCAACATATCGATAGGGAGTGGAATTATAATTAGCTTGATTGTCACCCTTATTGTTGGAAGAACCCCCTTTTTCATGCTCAGGAAGTGGATCTTTGAAAGCTGTATGTGATTCATTCGAGACATGTCCGTCAACACCAATTTCACCACTCTCGATTAAATCTTGGATTACATTTTTGAGTCTTTTGCAATCATTTGTTTTATGTCCTTTGCCTCTGTGAAATTTGCAATAATCATTCTCATTCCACCAAGAAGGCTTTACTCTAGGTTCAAAATCTTTCATTTCAGGAAGTGTAATGAGTTTCTTTGTGATTAACTTCCGTAATGATGATTCAAGAGATTCCCCCAAAGGAGTAAAGTTTCTTCGAGGTGACATAAAAGGCAATCTTGGTTTAGATGAATCCTTGTTGGTATTTTGATTGGATGATTGATTGTTGTAGGTTCCTTGAGTAGCATTGGCCTGACTGGTGAGATTAAGAAGGGGTTGCGTTGGTTTGACATTATGATTATCAACAATCCCATCATTGACAATGTTTTTGTTTTTATTCCAAAACTTTGATTTGTCATTGTTGTAGTTGTTGGAATTGGAATTTGAGGATCCAACATTGTCTTTAGAATAAAGTTTGATCTCACCTTTTCTGACCATAGCTTCCTCAATCTTGATACCATTTTCTATGAGCTTATTGAAATTTGGTGGACATTGCAATTGTAACCTATAACTCATTTCTGGTGTAAGGTTATGCACAAAAATATCCATCTTTTCTTGTTCAAGAATTGTTCGTGGATATTTGGAAAACAATTGACGCCATCTTTGCAAAAAAGTAAGGAAAGGTTCTCCATTCTTTTGATGTGCATTGCAAAGATCGAGCATAGTGACCTCATGTTTGATGTTATATGAATATTGAGTCACAAATTTGTCAAGAAGCTCATTGAAAGATTTGATGCCGGGGGGTAGTTTAGAGAACCATTCCATGGCTTGTCCTCCTAAACTTTTTGGAAATAGTTGCATAAGATAAGTGTCATTGTGAGTGACTTTAATACAAGAAGCACAAAACTCATGAATGTGGTCTTGTGGATCCAAATTCCCTTTGTATTTGTCAAATTTTGGTACCTCAAAATGAGGAGGGAATGGAATCATTGCTAAATTCTTATCAAAAGGATAAGGACATATATCATCCAAGGAATACTTCTTTGTTGATGATCCAGTTTGGATGTCACAGATTTGTTGTTGAAGCATCTGGATTTTTTGTAGGATGGGATCCAAAGATGGTGTGTTTCCTTGAGTGTTTTGGGAAACATTGTTGTGAGAAGCATTGTTTTGTGAAGCATGATTTGGCTGATCAGTTTGAGAAATAGTGTGTTGTTCATGACTATGAGAAGCATTGGATTGCTGATTGGTTTCTTTTGCTCCATGAGTATCTTGAGAACCTTTAGGAATTTGTTGATTATTTGTGTGAGCTGGTTCTCTAAGATAAGAAACATCAAAATCACTTGGTAACTTAGCTCTTTGTTGAGCAAGCATGATAAAATACATCTCTTTATCCAAGCCTAAGAGTCTTTCCATGACATGATAAAATTGAGGATCTTGCGAAGCTTCCCTAAGTTCTTCATCGGTGGGTTCATCAGTGGATGTAAAAAGTGAAGTTTTCTTAGGAGCTTCGGGCCAAGGATTTTCTTTGTTGCTGGTATTGCCTTCCATCTTGTCTAGGGATTCTAGATTGGAGGCTTGTTTAAATTTTTGAGATCGATTTTGAACCATAAAATTGAAAGAATCGATTGTGGGATGAAAGATTTTTGATGAGAAGGTATGGAAAGTGATTGATAGGAAAGATATTGAAATGTGTTGAAAAGTGATAAGACAACTTGATAAACTCTAAGTCAATAGGAGGTATAGATCTCACTATGATATGACAAAGAGAAATCAAGAGATAATAACCTAAGCCAGTTTGATGATTAAGGATGATATATCCTGATATGGTAAACTCACAAAGATCAAAATCTAATGGATAAGATAATGTTTCAACACAAAATCAAGAATTTCAAAGATTTGGAAGAAAAATGATTTGATGAATCTTAATGAATTGATTATGAAAAGTGATGAATGGTCAAACTAAAGAGCAAAGGTCTGTTTAACTTGACTATTTCTCCAGAATCTTACTAAGGATGAAAATGGGTATCTGAAAAAGTGATTTTGAAAATTGCAAAGTTTGTGGAAATGCTCACTGTTGTAAATGCGCAACAACAAATGCCCAGGACAGATTAATCAATGCGCAACAAAAATAAATAGATGAGCAACAATATGTAACACATGCAACTGGTAGTACTCAAAAGTGCAGACAGTCTGAACAGATGTGCAACAAATGTGATAAATGTGCATCAAATTGGATCAAATGCGTAAAAAGATGTGATATATGCGCAGGTTTTTAAGTTCTAATCTGAATTGAAAGGCTTTGGATTTTCCTAGTGTTGGCTGGTTTTCTTTTTTGTTTTGGCAAAGTGAAAAATGCATAAACACATGCACACAAGATAGAAATGATGTTAATCTGACTATGCTAATATGAATGCACAAACACACTTACAATCCTATGGTTGGCAAGGACGATATTTGCTGAATCCCCACTAGGATAATAAAATCCAGCCACGCAAATTCACAGTGGATAGTCTAGGAACTTGGAGGCACGGGATCCTCCTTACAATGCACTCACTTTTCAAGCACACCAAGTTCCAAATTCAATGGGTCATTACTTCCCAAAGAACTGTTATCTCTACTATGAACCGTGAGTAATGTGGGGTGTCTTCATGAGCTTGGGTGACTCCTTGAGCCAGCAGATAGAAGGTTTTGGCCACTAAACAAATTTTTTTAGTAAGGACATCCATTAAGGTGGTTGTGATCAAGTCATTTTCCCAATTAAGGGGGCTCTCCCAATCCTTTCAAAGCAAGGCTTTCACCTCTACTAAGTAGGACTTTAACGCACCACTAGGGTACTGGAGGAGATTTTGGTTGCCACAATGAATTCACACCTATCTAATGTGAGACTAATCACACTAGCATTTTTTATATACCAGTTTGGAAGGGCTTGGCTTTAGCCTGTTACCGGTTGGGTCATTCCTTGGGGTGAGTACCTCTTTTCCCACCAAAGACCGCCCTCTAAAAATTATAACAGTTTCTCTTACACCCAAGGTCCACGAATGGCGAGGGGAGAGGATACATTGTTATAATTTTGGGATTACAGATATGCTATTAAGCAAAACACAATAGACACTTGAGCTATACTAAAGAATACATACAAAGAAAATGCATGTCTTATTTTAGAACCCAAATGAGATTATGGTTTATTTTGCAAACCCTTTAGGAATCCCTGCAAAGAAATATGTTAGAAATTTTAGCAATAGGGTCTTCTACTAAACGTCCTGCAAAATAGCCTAAAAGCTACCATAACAAACATAAACTTGTTAAAGGTTAGCTAAAATTAAAATAAATCAAAAATTTTAATCTAAATATTGTCAATAACAAATGCCCAATAATAGTGAATCAATGCGCAAAATTATTAAACAGATGCGCATAACAGAATAATTAATGCACAGCAAAATGTAATGTAAGCGTAGAAAATTGAATGTATGCACAGAAAATGGTAACAAATGCACAACAAAGTCGAACAAATGCGCAGGTTTTAATCAAAATAAAATGGGAAAGACAGAAAATGACTGTTGTGATCTAAAATGAATGCGCAGTACAGATGAATGGATGCACAGTAATCGTGAATGAATGCACAGAAATAGCCTGAAAATGTCTGCACACGGAAAACTAAGAAAATAGAATGTTAAAAATGGAGGCTAGCCCTCCTTCTAGCGCCAAAAATGTATGCAAATTAGATGTCTAACAACTAGAAATGATAAATTAACTATTAAAGCCAATGAATCTATCTAATGCAAACACAATGAAGAATGCAAAGTAACTATGAAATGATGAAACTAATTTAATTACCTTCACCTACCATGCAGCTTATCTCCATTGTCCTCCTAGCTTTGATTTCTTGAAGATGTTGAGCTCTCAGATTTCCAAAATGAAGCCTTCTCCCAAGATGCTACCAAAGTGTGGAGATTGAATGAAATGAGTGCACAATAGCTTATGCAAACTAATGGATGGAATGAAAATGAAATGGTGATTGTATGGAATGCTTGATTGCTTGAATGCTTGGATGCTTGATTGCTTGAATGCTTGAATGCTTGATTTCTTGAATGCTTGTTATCAAAAATACCTCTTAGCTCTCAAATGGGAAATGAGGCTCCTTTTATAGAGTTTTGGAGGATCTAGGCCTAGGTGGCACAATCTTACGGTTGAGAATGAAAGGTGGAAGATCCTAGGGCTAGGATTGACTTGGTTGAAGGAGTTGAGAGAAAGGGGGATGTAGTTGGAATGTGAGAGGAAGAATAGGGATGATGTTCCTCTCACATTGACATGGAGGAGAAGAAGGTGGAAGGGAAAGACACATGTCAAGTGTCTCATGAAGACCAAAGAGAGAAAGAGGGAGAGACCTTTTCCTCACGAGGACTCTTTGCACAAGTGTCCTATGAGTCACCTTTGACCCTTAGAGGTGGCTTGAGAAGCCCCTTATGAATAGGGAATGTCTCTTGACTTGGTTTAAGAGAGGACATGTGGTTATGAGACCAAGTCCTATGAGGCCACATAGCCCTTAAGAATAGGACATGTGTGGGTGAGGATAATTATCAATAAATAATTAATAATAATTATTTATTTTAGCCAAAGTGATGTGTCAGGTGACTAGGTAGGTGAGGTGGACTAGGAAACTTAGTCATATTTAGGTGATTGTATATTTAATTAAATCACTTTACTAAGACTAATTAGAAGACTTAGGATAGAAGAATAGACTATAGTGAATTCACTAGATAAATTGAATAATTTATTTAATAAGTAGAGGAATAATTATTAATTAAATAATAAATATTTAATTAATTTATCAACTCAATTGTAATTAAATAATAAATATTTAATTAATTAATAAAGCCATTTTTAGTTGTATACACCTAACAATTAGTATCAGAGCTATTGGCCCTTAGATAGAAACCCTAATAGCTTAAGGGAGATTAGAATTGATTCAGAAAGTTTGCAAGAGAACTTTGAAGCAACTCTTGAAGATCTGGACAAAGAGAAGGTTGAGAATGGTATACTAAAATTCAAATTAAGAAGAGCAGAAGGTTTCATTAGGAAACTAAAGGAACAACTGGAAGCTTCAAAAAATTAGAAAAAAGATCTGATCCAAGAAGATTCAGACAATGATACATCAGATCAAGTGAAGAGGTTGGAGAAAGAAAAAGAGGAGATCAATCTTTTGATGATAAAAGAGATTCAACATGAAAAAGATGCAAGGAACAAACTTGAAGAAACACTGAAAGAAGCAAATGAGTAGATAGAACTAATGAAGATTGAACTTGATCACTACAAGGATAAATATCAGGAATTGGAGAAGTACAATCAGATCATTAAAGGTGAACTCACTCAAGCTAAATTACACATTGAGAAGTTGCACATGAGCAGTAACAAAATTGATGAGCTAAGAGAAAGATAGAAACCTAAAGGAGACATGACCAGAGTTGGATTCAATGAAGTAGAAAGTTAAAAAAAACCAATGAAGAAAGACCTACACATGAAGAAAGATCTACTCATGAAGAACCTAAAGAACAAATCAGACCTTTCAGAGGTAGATGCTTTGGATGCAACAAAGTTGGACATATAAAAATATATTGCAAAAGTAAAGGTACCTCTAAACCCTTTACCAACTACTATTTTAATTGTTATGATTATGGACACAAGAAAGCATATTGTAGAAAACCAGACTAGTCTAGTTATAAGCAAGATTATGTCAAAGAAGAATCACCATCCAAGATCACATGTCAAAAATGCAACAACTTTGGACACACTGCAAGGTATTGTAAACTGCAAATAAACCAGGATAGAAGGAGACCTCCTACATGTCACAAATGTAACAACCTTGGCCACATTGTGAAGTTTTGCAGATACAATGGAGAGGACAATAGAAGAGGACCAAGAAGATCAAGAGAACTGAGAGGACCATCTCTTGTGGCTATAAGAAAGAATGTTGGTGACAGTGGTAAGAGTCTTAATGAGTACATGAATGAGTTTGAGAATCATTTCAAGAAATCAGAGAGCAAGGAGGATGACAAGATATGGAAGGTGAAAGTCTTAAACAAGGCATCGGTTCAGGGAGAGACAATAGATGATACTGTGTCTTCGCATGATGATTTCTTTGAGGTATAGACCTAGAAGGTCGCATGACCTTAAGGGGAGCATTGGATGTAGAGAACATAATATATCAAGCCCTTGTATATGTGGAGTAAGCTCATGAGAGCTTAGGTATTGTATGTGCAAACATTGTGGAGTCTGTGGATAAGAGCGTAGCACTTGGAGATTCATTTTGTGTGTTCATGAGTTTTATGTTGATTGGATGGGATGTGAAGTTGAGCTACTTATGTTTAATGCATTCACTCAACTTGCGAAGGATAAAAAGGTTTAGAAGATATCATTTCTACATTGTCTGATAATCAGTGACTAAGGAGAGAAGAGTTGCGAAGCATTACAGTCATCTAGCAGAGAGATTATGTGATCGTGTGAAGCAAAGTGTCGGATTCAAGCATGTTTAAGGTAATTAGACCTATACTCATTGAGAAGTTATGGATGCACTAGCAGTTTATGATGTTGTGGATAGACCTAGGTATAAATTTAAGAAACATCCATTCAAGTCTTGTGAGGATGATCTGAAAGGAGCATTTTCACAAACCCCTATTGGTGTGTTGCACGTAGAAGACATTAGGGCATACATACACTGCAAGTATGAAATCATTGGAGATGTAAAAAATTATAGTGAATTGGATAGTATGATAGAATCAAATGGATCCATGGTAGAAGAATTCAAACACCTACAAGATCAATATATCATTAAGCTAAACCTACTCATAGAATTCATGGAAGTTGAATGGTTTAAGATCATCCTTAGCAGAGTCAATGATAAATTTGTTTGGATTGGAGATCACACAATAAAGATTTGTGCACAGATGATTCATGAGATTACAAGCCTTGATAATGAAGGAGCCCTACCTGTAGCAAAAAAGAATTTGAGGAAATAGGTAGAAACCCTAACCCATTCCAAGTCAGATAAGAGGGTGATGACAATCAATGATATCTTTCAGAAAGATGTTAGGTTGGTATTAGTGTTGTTGGGTTACAAGTTGTTTTATAGCAGAAGACCAAACTCTGTCTTTGTTGGAGTTGTTATGATGACCTACAAGATGGTCAAGGAAAACAAAAAATATAATCTTTGCAAAGTTCTAGCACAGCAATTCCTAGAGAATGTGAGAGCCATAAAGAAAGATGAATCTAAAGAATTTAGGTTTAGGTCCTTGTTAGTTCATATGTACATTCACATCATTCACAAGTTTCCTGGCATGCACCCTAGGGCATGGAAAGCAGATGTACCTACTAGGATTCAAATTTTAGAGAGCTATAGAAGACAGGATAAGAATTGGGTTAATGGAGAGTTATTTTCTTGGACAAAGATACTACAAAGGAAAATGAAGGAAAGGCATAGAATACCTGAGAACATTGTTGTTTCATGGTTGAAACTGATTGTGTTTGTTTTGAGGTAGTGGAACCAAGAATAAAATGGTGCTACCCTATAGGGTATGAAGTAACTATTGAGATTCTAACCTTGCAGGTAGAGCATGTACTGGTAGTAGAAATAGACCCTACCCAAGAAAGATGGGGAACGTATAGGGAGAAATATGAAAAAGTCAGAGAAGAGTAAGAAAAAGTAACAAGGAAAAGGAAAATTAGTAAAATTGTGGAGGATATCACTACGAAGGTAGGAATCACTAAGGAGCAATTGATAAACATAAGGAATAAGATGGAAGAATCTTTGAGCATGGCCATTGATGCTTCTGTTCCTTTAGAAGCACAAAAGACAATAACTCCTACTGTTGATATTATTAACTTGTCAGCTACACAAGAGGAGGCAGTACAAGAATTTGTGTCTGCTATCATTCCCAGAAGATCTACAAGATCTAGTAAGTAGGAAAGTCCTAAGGAGAAAGACATAGAAGTGAAGAGGAAGAAGAAAGAGGAAGAGGTAGTTGATAAAGTAGAAGAGAAAGCAGCTCAAAAGGATCCACAAACTTTGTGAAAACCAGACCTTAAATCACTACAGAAGAAAGTGATAAAAGATGGGAACTTGAAGATAGTGGATAGGTACTATGAGAGGTATGATTCTGAAAACCAAGTGATCATTGAAGATAATGTCATTGAACATCTATTGATTTTCAATAAAAACTTGTTAGAAATTGAAGGGAGTATCCCTAAAGAATTCTATAGAAAACTAGAAATCAGGAAGCAGTTGGCACAATCAGAAGATGAAAACATAAGGAATAAAGCCATTAAGGACATGTTACTAGTTGTCTCAATACAAGAAAGGGAGAGGATAATAAATGCATTAAAACCCTTGCTGAGGACAAAGGCCAGACTAGTGAAAATCATGGCTAGGAAATATGATTAGGTGATTAAGGACAATCAAAGGGCATTAGATCAAATTCTAATGAATGATATGCCAAAGAAGACCTCACCTCCCAAGGTTACTAAGCCTACATCTTTGGGATTGGGAGAAAGTTCCAAAGCAGTGGATGAAAGTGTAAAAGATAGCATGCAACTAGATTTATTTATCTCTAGTGTGTCTGTGACCCTTGACACTTCACATGATGTAAATGATCCATTTATGGATAATTTGGATAGTGTGATGGAAGTTGGAGAACAAGAATAGTTAGAGGAAGAGAAAAAAAAGGAGAAAGTACATGAGAAGGAAATAAAATAGGAAGAAAAGAAGGAAGAAGATACCAAAATAGAAAAAGTTGTTGAGGTTAAAATGGATACCTCTCTATTGTTGGCATGTATGGCCAAACCAACAAGTTCTGATGTAGATAGTATGGATGAGGATGATCTTATGAGGCTATCCTTCATGGCCTTCGCCAAGGCTAAAGAAAGATCATTAAAAGGGCACAAAAGAATAAAGGTAATGGCTAGGGCTGTTGAAATAATAAAAAAGCTACTTCCCTCACCGATTATGTTTCAAGAAAAGGATGAAGTTGAGAACCTTGGTATGGTATTGGATAGCTTTAATAGTCACTTTGACTCATTTCTAAAGATTGCAGAAGATAAGGTAGAAAATAAATTTTTGGAGAAGAAGTTGAGAGAAGTCTGTCAGTCCATTTCATGGGACTTATACATTCTCAAGGCTACTACTCTTAAGGCCAAGAGTTGTGTAGCACAAGGTATGAAAATTTACAGCTAATGCATAAGTCCTTGCAAGCATGTAAAGAACATTGAGGAAATTATAGACAAGGATAGGGCTAATCTTGATAGATAAGTAGGAGATATTTTTCCACAGCAAGTGAAATTGTGATATTGCTATTAGGATTCAATTGTGTAGTTTTTTGAGTCAAACTCATTGACCTCCTGGGAAGTCTCGGTGCTTCACCTCTATGAGCATCACCTAGATCCAATGAGTTCTAAGTGTTCCATTCATTCTCCAAAGAGATGGGTTTGTGTGAACCACTACTCATGAATCATGGGTCAATGAGTTTGACTCAAAAAACTACATAGTTGAATCCTAATAGCAATATCACTACTCTTGATAGTCTAATGGACAGTTGTGAATCATCTTCACAAACTCTGGGTGAAATGGATAAAGAGACATCCAGGCTATTAGAAAATATTAGTGTATTGAAAACGCAGAAAGGGAGAGTTGTAGACAAATTTGGCTTGTTAAGAAGCCTATTGACCCCTAAGCTTTCAATGCTTGAGACTCATCTTTCGGAGATGGAAAAGGTTGAAGGATCAATGAATTTTTCTACACCTACTAAGCTTAAGGCAGTAGAGACCGCATCATATGCACTGAATGGATTAATCCATGTGAGTGAGCTACTAATAAAGTCATGGGCTGAGGACGTGAAGACCTTGGAAAAATCTTTCCAAGATGTCTTAAAACTGGTGAGTAAGCACTAAATATTTTTGTGCTTAAGTTTTTGAAATTTTGAATGAACCTTTTCCATTGATGTCAAAGAGAGAGGAAGAGAAAGAAAAATGAGGAGAATAGTATGTAGAGAAAAAGTAAAAGAGAAGAAAAATAGTAGTAAGAAGAAAAAGATGTATAAAACAAAAAAAAGTAGAAAAGAGAAAATGAAAAGAAGAGAGTTGTATTTTGACACTTAGTCATTTTTCTAAGTGTTGTCATCAATGCCAAAGTGAGAGATTGTTGGAAGGTGATGTTGTGGAGTACTAGGGATCACTTAAGGGTTATGATTCATGGCAACACTTATGCTGAAGTGATCGCATGATGAGAGGTTCAGTACTGGAGTCACAGTCATGAAAATGACTAAGTCCAAAATTAGGGTAACAAGGTACTATACACACTAAATAGTGCACTTCTCTAAATCATTGCTTCCAAGAAAATCCATGGATTGCAAACCTTGATAAATCAATTTAGAGCTCCCTAGGCATGGAGTGTAAGGGTGTTAAGAATGCTCTCAGCTAGAGCTATTAAGCCAATAACCTTGCTAGTAAACCATGCAATGGGAGATTCAAATGAAGACACGGGCAAGAATGCCAATATCCCCAAGAATCAAATGGAAATGCAAATGCAATGCAACTATGCTAGAAATGGAAATGCAAGCTAAGTTATAAAAATGAAAGATAGAAGTATTACAAAGCCTCCTAGTTAAGCTAGATGAAGTAATCTAAAGCATAAAGGGAACTAAGCTAATATTAAGCTATGAATGTCATGACAATGCAAAAAATGAAACTATGATAGCATGTAGATGCAAAAGCCAAGAATGCTCCAAATCTTCAAAAGCTCCAAAGTGACCTAGAAAACCTACAACATAACATTAGCATAAAAATATTGATGTGAAAATGAAGAAGAGAGCTCTCCTTTTAAAGGAATTGAAAAGGAATGGACCATGGAGATTAAGAGGCAAAAGATTTAATCAACGGTGGAGCATCAAAGAGGAGCAATCCATGTGCACAGGTATCTTCCAATGGGAAAATAAGATTTGACTTTTGTGTCCATATGAGACAAAAAGTATTTTTCTTCTTTTTATAAAATAAGAATAATGCTTTATTTGTGCAACTTAGGATAAGATGAAAAGTGGGGGGTTTTTTATTTAATAAAAGGGGAGGAAATTCCTTTTAATTAAATAAAGACTTAGGATAAGATGGTTAGCCCAAGGAAAATAATCGAATAAATGATGGGGCTAGGATTTGATTAAGAATAAGGAATTGATGATTTAGCAAAAGGGGCTAATAGTCTAGATGACCATTTTTAGATGATTACAGGTATAGTGTTACAATTTTGGCTAGCGATGGAAATGTATGAGGTATTATGGCCTGTGAAGTTAGTAGAAGGTATTTTTGGATATGTGTATGCTTTAGTTAAGAGCACATAAGTTTTGGTGATCGGATCAATGAGATTCAGTTATCTGAAGGTATGCGATGTCAGTAAAATAGTATAACAGGGCATATGAGAAGTTGCGGTGATTGCGGTAAGGTTACCTGGTATGGTAACATGCTAAGTCAAATGAATGAAGTATATTTCTAATACTTTGATAATATAAGATCGCTGACTCCATAATTATCATTCACATAGTTTATTATTATGTTTTGTATGGTATTTGTGAAGCTGACTAGATGGCAGATTTTTTATAAGTATAGAATTCTTTTATGAAAGTGATATGTATTGTAATTATGATGATGAAGCAAGGTTGCAAATCTAAGAGCAAAGATCAAATGCGATATCATTAATAGACAGAGCTATAACCTAAACTATCTAAGCAAGATAAGTGGTTGTATTGTTCATTTTTGGAGAACTCTTTGAGACAGTTTTGATTGTAAGAGAAGTTTTCTCACCACCTTTAACCAGGTGTTTTGTATACCCCTAACAGGGTTTTTTAATCCTCTAACAATGAAGTGTACTATGTAATAATCAGCTCCTAACATGGCTAGATCTCCTAACAGGGATATAATATTTTAGTGTATAGTGAGGTTTTCCCTTGGCTAGGGTTTCCTTGAGAATAAATCATGTTGCACGAGTTATGTGTTGTGTTTTATTGTTCTTTTCATTTCAGAAGTATTATGGTTTATTTATACTTGGATAAAGTTTAAATCAAAGTTCAGTAATACTAATTCAACCCCCCTCCCAGTATTACCTAATCCTAACAAGGAGAATTTATCCCTAGACTCTTGGGATTTAATACCTCAGTTGGTGCTCCTATCCAAGAGGGCTAGGGTTTTAATGCTCTTATTCCCTCCCCTATCAAGAAGATTCCAAACTCTAGAAAAATATCTGGCTCTCCTGGATAGATTTCTAAGATGGAGGTGTTGTTAAAATCTCTCTCTCTCTAGGATAACTTTCTAAAATGGAGGTGTTGTTTTCTAAATACAAGGAGGGGACTGAAGAGGGAGAATGGGCAACGGTTTCAAAGAGAGGGAAGAAAAAGAGCAATAGGGACCTATCTCCTATCTCACCAATGACAACAAGAAGAAAAAATAAAGCTTATGTAGGAGAAAAACCCAAAATCCCAGGAAGGAAGAGAACTAGTTAGATTAGAGAAGAAGAAGCAAGTAAGAACATTGTGGATGGGACTCAACTTACCTTTCGTGAAGCCTGTTACTCAAAGAAGAAATGAATATTATCTATTGGAACATCCATAGTTTGAATGGACCACATAAGAAAGGCATTATTAGAAATATGATTAGGGATCATAGACCAAATATTTTTATGATTCAGAAAACTAAGATGAAGAAAGATAAGATGGAAAGTCTCAAGATCTCGAAGACTATGGAGGTCGTGGGATCCAATTCTGATGGTGCTTCTGGTGGCCTTTCTATTTTTTGGAATTATTCTATCTTCAAACTTGGTGAAGTCATCCATAATGAAGGTAATCTTTTGTTTATGAAGTTTACGAGTTATCATGATAATGATAGTTGGTTTATTCTGAAATTTTATGCTCCTAACTCTAAAAAGGATAGATCTAAGGACTACGAGAGGATTAGGACTATCACTTCCACCTTCCAGTTCTCTAGAGGGATTATCATGGGGGAATTTAACACTCCTCTTAAAGAAGGGGAAAATCTTGGAGAGAGTACTCCTAATCTGGAAAGTAGAATGGACCTTATGGACTTTGTCAATGATCAGGGCCTCTTTGACCTAGATCTCCATGGGATGGATTTCACTTGGTCTAATAGGAGAACTGGTAATGATTGCATATAGGTTCACCTTGATCGTGCCCTCATTACCCTTGACTAGTTTCATCTTTTTTCTTGTACTCTTTATGCTCTGGCTAGAATTGGTTTAGATCACTCCCCCATATCTTATCCTTGATCCTCTCATTAAAATGATATTTTTCCCCTTTAGATTTGAAAAAATGTAGACCACTCACCCGAATTTGAGAAATAAGTTAAAGGAATGGTGGGATATTCAAATTGATGGGTCTTCCATGTTTAGAATTGCCAAAAAACTAAGGAATGTTAAGAATAACATCAAACATTGGAACATGAATGATTTCGGCAATATATTTACCTCCAAAGCTGAGACTCTCATGGACCTTAATCAAATTCAAGGGGAGATACAAAATTTTTGGTATGATCTAGAGTGTCTTCAAAAAGATAAATTCTTACTTTTTGAGTACCATAATGTGATTGTCAAGGAGGAATTATACTGGAAACAAATATCTAGATCTATTTGGTTGAAAGAAGGGTACAAAAATACTAGGTTCTTCCATCTTACCACTATGAAGCACATAGTTGCTAATAGAATAAGAAAACTTAGAAGGGAGAATCAGATTCTCATAGAGGAAAAGGACATCACCAATGAAGCTATTGCTTACTTCTCCACCCTCTTATCTAAAGACCATAACCTCTCGATGGAGGACCAGGCCATGGACTTGGGTAACATTCTGAAGATTATTTTTGAAGCTCAAAAAAAATCCCTATGTGCTATTCCTAAGGAGGTGGAAGTTTACAATGTTGTGAACTCTATGATAGGGGACAAAGCACCAAGTGCTGACGGCTTCCCCATGTTCTTTTTTCACATCTACTAGGACATTATCAAGGGGAATGTGGTTAAATCTATTTAGGAATTCTTTGGATCTAAGAACATTTTGAAGGAGCTAAATGCTACCTTCTTGGTTCTCATCCCTAAAAATTTTGGAGCAAAGGCTATGGAGAACTTTAGACCCATTAGTTTATGCAACTCTTTTTACAAGATCATCTCCAAGGTGCTAACTATTAGAGTTCTCAAGCTGCTCCCCTTGTTCATCTCACATCAAAAATTTGGTTTTGTCCCAGGGAGATAGATTATGAACTCCATCATTGTTGTTCATGAGGTCATTCACTCCCTTGATTCGACCAACAAGGAAGGGTTCTTCCTTAAACTAGATCTCTTCAAAGCTTATGACTATATGGATTGGCAACAATTGTTGAGGATTTTGGAAGTATTTGGTTTTAATCATTGCACTTGTAGAATCATCTACCAAATGGTCTCTTCCCCTTCTATGGTAGTACTGATCAATGGCTCCCCTTTGGCCTTCTTCAAACCTTCTAGAGGTCTCAGACAGGGAGACCCCCTCTCCCCTGTCCTCTTTATTACTGTGGCTAAAAGCCTCAAAAGACTTATCTCGGCAAAGAATGATGTTGGAGCTTTGTAGGGAATTAAACCTTCTTCAAGGAATACTAAGTTCTCACATCAAAAATATGTTGATGATACCATTTTGGGGGGAGAGGCCTCAATTAAAGAAGCTAGAGAAATGAAAAAATTGTTGAATAGTTATTTGAATGCAACAGGACAACTTATCAACTAGAACAAGAGTTATGTTTATTTAATCAACACTCCCATTGAAAGGTAGAGAAGAATAGAGGAGATCTTGGGATGTGGAATGGATATCTTTCCTTTGACTTATTTGAGTCTTCATTTGGGTTTGAAACCTCCTGAATTCTTTTGTAATAGTTTAATTGATAGATTCAAAAGGAATCTAGCTGGTTGGAAGGGTGTAATTCTTAGCCAGGCTGGGAAGATAAAACTTCTGAAATCTACTCTTCAAAACCTTCCTACCTATGATTTGAGTCTCTTCTCTATTCCCTCAAAATTTTTTGATGCTATGGAGAAAATTCAAAAAAGGTTTTTATGGTTTGGGGCAGCGGACCACAAGAGGCTTCCCCTTATTTCTTGGGACAGAGTCTTCTTATCGAAATGTAAAGCAGGCCTTGGTTTCAGAAGAATAAGTTTCTTCAATAAGGTGATTCAAGCTAAATAAGTATGGCATACTTTTTAGGATACTGGTGACTGGAGAGATATTATTGAAGCTAAATATCTCCACTCCAATAATTCTATAAAAAACTCTTATTCAACGATAATATTACAAAAGTCTCCTTCACTTGGAATGGTTTCCTCAAGACCAAAGAGACTGTCACATCTCGGGCCAAATGGGAAGTTGGAAATGGAGAATCAATAAACTTCTTGCATGAAAACTGGCTCCATTATGAAATCTTGGCTAATGTGGAGCCCTTCAATAGATGGAAGGAAGTTTTCTTATTGCATTTTGGGATTCAAGTTTGTAACTATAGATCTGGTAATGATTGAGTGGATATTTTTCATCTATCCCATAATTTGGAACCCCTCATGAGGTCTCTCTCGATTCTTTCCTTATCTCAATCCCTGAATGTTTTAGTTTGAGAAGCTAGTCCTAGTGGGAAATTATCGGTTGCCTTGGCCTTCTTGGATTCTTGATCCTTCTCCTTCCCCTAGCTGGGGTAAAGCTTAGTTCCCTGGCTTAATACCAAAGATTAACATCTTCTTCTGGCTTCTATTGAAAAATTGTATTCTCGCCATTAACAACCTTATCAAGAGGGGTATACCTATTCCCAATATGTGCATTTTTTGTAAATCTAATACCAAGGTTGTGAATCATCTCTTTATTCATTGTCCCTTTCTGGTGGATGGCTAGCTTTCCCTTCTCTCCTCTTTTGGTCAAGTCTGGGTTTTCCCCCTGACCATTCAAGAGTGTTTCTCCCAATTCCCCTATGTCTCTTCCTCTCTTGACTTTAGGAAACTCTAGTCCTAGGCCTTTCCCCATCTCTACTAGGGCATTTGGGAGGAGCACAATAATAGAATTTTTATAGACTTGTATGCTCCTTCCAAAGTGGTTTCTTCTAAAATTCATCATGCTCTTTTGAAAATTTTTCTATTTGCAGTGGCACTAACATTTTTTCTGGTAATTGCTTGGACCTCCTTTCAAATCAAGTTGATCGTAGAAGGGAAAATTGCACCGTATTTTTTCTCCCATGGGATGGTATAAGGCTAACTTCGATGGGGCGGCCAAGGGAAACCTTAGGTTGGCTAGAAGTAGAGGTGAGATAAGGAATCATCATTTTATTTTTGTTGTTCCTCTCCCCCTTGGCACCCAAACTAATCACTATGTTGAATCCATGGCTTCTCTCCAGGTTACCAAGCTGGCTCTAGATTTGGGGATAAATTACTTATGGCTCGAATGAGATTCTAATAATATTATAAGGTGTTTGAATGGTTCCTCCCCTTCATGGAGTATAGACAACATAATATTGGAGACTCAAAGCATTCTCAATACCTTTGAGAAGTTCTATATATTTCATGTGTTTAGGGAACCAAATCAAGTGGCTACCTCTCTGTCCAACGTGGTTGTCAGGTAGAAAGGTATTGTGAGCTGGCATAATAGAAAGGACCTCCCATAGGATGTGAAGGCTCTAATCACATGGGACTACATTCATGGAAAGGAAGGAGCCATATTTGGTAATGATGATAATTAAAATTCATTTTCCAATGATTTTTTCCAAGCACGGGAATTATGGTGACAACATGACCCATAATAATGATGTGTCCATTCCACATGCTTTCTGGGTTTTTAGGAGAACCAAAGATTTAAGCATTGGTATCCTATTTCATATTAAGTCTCAAAGTAATACCAAGATCAATAATAGCATCCTAGTTCACTTTATGTTCCAAAGCTTTTTGAAGTGTAACTTTTGCATTAGTCAAACTTGCACCATGGGTGGCCAGAGAACTAGGAGAGAGCCCACAAATTGTAAAAAATGGAATAAAATAAGCATTGTTTGGGATATTCTACACAAGGTTGGTATTACACCCTTCATGAAGAGACTTCATGGTGGTAAACATGAAGTCACCAATTTTTTTCTCAAGAATTAGAATGAGGGAAGTGTTGAAATTAATGGTCACCAGTTTACTATGACGGAAGATGTCATTTCTGAGGTTACTGGCATTCCCATTATTGGGAAAACGTTCTAAAGAGATCACAGGATCTCAGACCCATCTATGAATGAGTTCCACAAGGGTCTAGATGAAAAAGTGGCTCTCAAGAAGACCAACACTTACTACCATCCAAAGGGCATCAAGAAAATTTGGAGATTCGTGTTGCGAGAAATTATCTTCTACATCACGCTGGATTCAAGATTCTCCAGAATTCGCACTTACCACTTTGTCCTACTCAATCACTTCAGACATGGTAAGATGGTTTCCATTCCCTTATACCTCTATTTGTCCATAAATGAAAATATCAATGGGTATAGGGAAAAATCTATTCCTAACCCTACCTTTCATGAGAGGTTGTTGTTTCTTATTTATGAGTATTTTAAGTTACAAATGGTGGGTAAAACTATTAAAGAGAAGGTGGGAAAGGAGGATGAGTCAGGGTCTGATTATGATCCCTCTAATACTAAGGATAGTACTGGGTTGCACTTCAAAGACTAGGAGGAAGAAGAGATTAAGAAAGGGGCTTTCGGCTCTTCTTCTAAGAAAAGAAAATGCAATTTGTAGAATGTCAAGAAAGATGTCAAGGGTCCTTTCCCTAAGAAATAGATTAAAATTGCTATATCTTCTAACAAAGATTACAATGAGGAAGAGGAGGACATGGACACTAAGGAGGATGTTTTGAGAGAGAAGGGGAAGAGGAAAATTGGGAAAAAAGTCCCTAAGAGCTCCAAGAGGATGAAAATTAACAAGAGCAGGGACACAAGCCTAGACCCAGTTTATGCAGACTCTAAAGAGGAAGGAAATATAAAAGGTAAGCATAAGGCCACGATTTCTCCCTTTTTCCCTCATGAGACTACTCCTAAAGGTTTTTCTGATTCTAGAAAGAAGAATAAAATAGAGGGTGATATGGCCACTCAGGACACCCCCCTGTGCTTCAAATGGACCCTCACGAGGATACCAAAGGTAAGAATACTATGTGGAAGAATTTTAATTGTCATACTGCCAAGATGGGTATTACTAGAGAGATAATTAATCCCATGGTGCCTAATGGGGATGGTGGAAAAATTGAGATTAGTAAACTTATTGACCCCTTGTTGGTTGTCCTTAGTGATTCCCCTGGTTGGGAGTTTGATTTCAATCCGCTTAACAATGTGAGGAACAGTCTTCTTGATAACTAAATATCCATTAAATGACTTTTCTCTTAGATTGGTGATTTAAAAACTAGGCTAGGGGAGATGGAAAATAAAAAGAAAGGTGAGAACACTGACAAGGATAGACCTACCTGTGAATCCTTCCTCAATATGGATGGTTTTTATAAGCTGGAGGCCAGGATGCTTGAAATAGAGAATAGGTTGTCTAGATTTGAAAGCACCCTTAAAGGCATTGTTGATCAAAGTTTTCATATCCTCAAAGCCTCCAATGAGCACATAAAGATTCTTATTTCCAAGATGGAGGATCATCCCTGGGAAAAAGTTGTTGTGCATATCAGTGATGAACCAGATGTTACCCTAGAGTTGGGGCCAGGGATGAGAACCAAGTCGAGCATGAGGAAAAGAGCTACTATGACCTCCCCAAATGATTTGACCTAGATCAAGGAAGCTGCTGAAAAAATGGATCAACTAGAGGCACAGGCTGCTGACTTGCTCAAGAACATGTCTTGAGTTGTTTCTCCTAGGTTTTTCACTTTTGTTTCTTTTGGTGTTGGTCCTTTTTCTTGTCCTTTTCTAGCTATCTTTTGTCTATTGGCCCTAATGTTGGCCTTGTTTTGTTGTGTGTCTACTCTTTTTTGCTTGGAGCCTTAATGTAATATCTCAAGCTTTATTCATGGTTTTAGGCACCCTTCAAAACCTATTTTACGTAATCAAAAACATCAATGTAAAGTTTTTTCTTTTAATGATATGGAGCAGTATGGTATAATAACAAATTAGTGATCTTTGAAGGAGCCATGAAAGGAAATCAAGTGGCTATATATCATAGAAAAGATAATAACATGCATGAATGTCATTATGTAGAGCATAGACAGTTAAATTATTTCACAAAGGATCAGTGTTGATGTATAGAAGGGACTTAAAAGCTATGTTGTCATGCCCCGCAAGGGAACCAGGGAAGAGAAAAAAGATTCTCTTTGTAAAAGAAAACCTAAGTAATCATTTATGAAAAAATTTAAATTTTTGAAAGAATTACATAAACAAAACATAGTTTGACTTAGATTCCTCCAAGGTTCCCTTCTTACTTAATGCACAATTCATTTAAGCCCATTTAGTGTACTAACAACTTGATTTACTTCTTAAGAAAACTACATCACAACATCTGTAGGTTCTTTATAAAGAAATACAAAGTACTTTCATTTCAATTTGCCATTTAAATCCATCTATTTTCCTAAGTATCCTTTAGGAGCAATATAACATTTAAAATATTAATACCACATAATAGATTCATCTAAGAGTTTGAACCATTACACATAGGACATCATCACATTTGATTCACTAATTTTCTTAATCAACAAATAATGAGAAAATAACCTATTTTACTTGAAATCTTATAAAATCCCTTTTCTTTTCCAACATACATTATTTACATAAAGCTCACATCTTCCTTTTCCCTTTTTCCTAAATCTACCCATTCCAAATACCTCATTTTTAAATATGTCAATGATTACATTACATTCATCACCCCTTTGGAGGTAACAATAACTTTAAATTTAATTGAATATCAAGAAACATAAGTACAAAGTCTTCTTCAAAATTGGAACATAAGCAAGCATGAATCCTTAAGCATTGCATTTGCAAAAGATACCTCAATAAAAAGATTTACCACCCAACCACATGGATACCAAAAGGCCCACTCCCTTGTTCTAGGAGATAAACACCAAGTTCCACAAAGAAGGGATAGCTAGGCCATAGCTAGGATTGGGTAACCTTTTCCAAATAGCAAATGAAAAGAAGATCAAAGTATAAATCCTTTCCCAAAGGTTATAAGGCTTGGTAGAAAATCTAAGCAACAACCTAAGTGAGTGTCATCGCATAGTCCTTACCCCTTGGGTTGTCCTAGTACTAGTCACTCCAGGCCCTGGGCCCCGGGCCCCAGGCCCCAAGTAGGCACATGCGGAACCGAATGCCTTTCATATAGACAAGCGCCATTCGATCATACCTACACATAGGCATCTTCTCCCACTCCCATCCATAGCCTTTACTAGCACTAATAGCATGGGTGAGGCATATATTAATCTTTTTAGTGTTTGAACCCATTCTGATAAGTTTTAATTAAATTATCACTTGTTAAAATAACTCTTCAGTCAGTTATCTTGGTACTAGCCACTTAAGGCCCCAGCCCCGCACTGAGAACCACTCACTTAGTGTTCTTAGGTTTTCTACCCTTAACCCACACATCACAAATACATCATACATGAAATAAAATACATCATAAACACTTACATCAAAGAACATGAAAGAATAGGGGAGTTTAGGGATGTTTAGGAAAATTAGGAGCGGTTAGGGAGACCTAGGATAGTCCTAATCCTCCAAACAATCCTAAACCCTAACCATGCTTCCTACACACATCCTAACCCTATTAAGGCATCTAAATGCACCATATAACCTCTATCCAACAAGTAATGAACATATATAAATTTTACACAAAACTTCATATGCCAAAACACAATGCTTTGTAAAATCACACGTGCCTGAAATTTAACTAAGTCTGATTTTTTTGAAAATTCTAAAATCTAAAAATTTCATCTTATCTCTTATGAAGTTGAAACCTATCTCAAACATCCTGATAGGTACCTAATTTCTTTATACAAGTATAACTTAAAGTTATCAAACTTACACTTAAATGTTATACTTGTAGAAACAAACCAAACATTATACTTGTCTAAACAAACCCTAATATGACTAACTCGGGATTAAATACAACTCAGGAATAATACTAACTCAGGATTAAGGATTAAATACTACTCAGGATTGAATCAAAAATTACAGATTACAAACCCTAATCCAAACACGGGAACAAAACAATTGGGATCAAATCAACCTGCGCATTTCGTTCTCCAATCTGCACGATTGTTTCCAGAATGACAGATAATCACAGAAACTACATAATGACAGAAAACTAAAAGTAAGTGTTCCTAATCTGGGATCAAAAATCTACGTGAATAGTTTGTGTGCTTCTACAGGATGACTGAAAATTAAATAAAATGATTGACAGATCCGACTCCATAAGCCTTCCTCAAATCTGGACGAAGAAAGGTGATGCCAAAACAAATATGGACCAGTAAGGTTGGAATAATAGTTCTAAATCCTACAAGCACTCGTGGACATTTTGAATAAGAAGGGAGATATAAGGAGAATACTAAGGATTCTACAGCCTTTTACAAATGCAGAAATATTCATATACATACAACATATGAAATAATTCCATTTAAACATGATCCTAATCTCCAAATTACTAATACAGGCATAATGATATATATATATATATATATATATATATATATATATATATATATATATATATATATATATATATATATATATATATATATATATATATATATATATATATATATATATATATATATATATATATATATATATATATATATATATATATATATATATATATATAACATTCTAAAATTTATGTAGACAACAAAACACACAAAGAAAACATTCAACCAAACTCTTATCCAATACATATCACAAGGGAGAGTTATCTCTCAGGATGGATTCCAACCTAGAGTCCTGCGGAGATTCAGTTGATGAAGAAGGATCCAATCCTCTCAAACTCTTCCAGCACTCCTTCAAATCCTCCTGGGTGCAATCTCCAACCTCTACCAGAAGCAGCCAAATGTCAATCTTAGAAAATAATGAACTCTCCTCACAAATATAATTTCCTACAAATAAAAATGCTCAACCATACAATATCTCTTCTTGAATCTGAATTCATATCCAACCCCCTCTCACACAAGAGATCTCTTTGTATATAGATTGGGGAGTAGTTGCATAGGTATTCCAACCGATGCAACTATCCACTAGTTATTTGTTAATAATACGGTTTGTAAAATCATTCCCGTGAAGGGATGCACATATTTTATTTAATAAGGTTTTAATCTATGTCTCCTAAATTTGAGGATGACAAAATAGATGAATAAAGGTTTTAGGAATAATTTTATTAACTTACTTACTATGGTAATTTACCAAAAGCATTTCCCAAATATAAAAATAACATAGACTTACCATAGTTTCATAATAATTTCCTTCACATAATTAATTTATTATATAATAATATATATTTATATATGTATTCATAGGCATATGTGTGCACCCATATGCTTATGGTACATATACCATAAATAAGACACATTATTATTAATATTACAAATATTTAAATATTATGAATATCATTATTATAAAACATATTATTTATTCATATACTTATCCATATCCTTTACAAAATATAATAGTGATATATATTAGGTAACTATTAATATAAGTTGGATTTTACCTCTATTATTAATATTGCCATAGACATCTTATTATTATGGATATTATCAAACATTATTAATACCATAAATTCTTTATTATTATTGATATTAAAATCACATGATTTATTCACATATTAACTCCTTCCTAACAAGATACACTTGTACAAATAAGTAACTACTAATAAAGATAAATTACTAAATCATTCCCTCATATGAACAATAATTCACATGAATAATCTACTAACAAAATTCAACATACCATGAAGACAATTAGAGCTACCATACTCAAAACCTCATTCTCAAAGAATGCAAAAGACAAGAAACCACTTACAAGATCCACAAAACCAAAAAACTGAGAGGACATAGAAATACATCATCCACACAAGGGACTGACTTAGGAACTCCCACCTAAGGATGAAAGAATCAGAGGTAGAATTCCTTCTTATGAAACTTGGTGATATCTCTGTAATGACAAAAATGATTGAGGATTTTGAGGGATCGCTCAAACTTGTGAAGCCAGGTGGAGATGATACCCGGTACCTACACTCCTGCATCACCAAGAAGAGATACATAGATATATATGGATATACATACAAATCAGATATATGCAAGCAGATGACCAGGATCGATACATCGTGTGGACCTCAAATAAGTGAGTAACTACGACTTCATCTTGAGTCATGAAAACACATCAGACATGTATCCATGAAACATAAAACATCATGATAATAGTTAGATTCAAATCCTTGGGTTAGCTCCATAAAACATATAAAGATAGATGGTTTTCTAATTTCATGAACATATAAATGATAACCATAAATGAGCATATCAATCATCTAATAAACATATCATCATCCACAACATAAATGTAAAAGTATAGTTCTAACCATCATAATAGAATGTCCAAATCAGAAAGTCTAAGTATCATCATAGGAGAGGGTATTACATATGCAAAAGAGCAGATCATGAGATAATGGCACCCAAGATCTAAATAGAGAAGAATCTATGAAATCAAATCCAATAGAGGGAGAGGTCTGAAGTTACAATGCTAGAGAAAATATATGCAAAAATCAGAGTTCCTTATCAAATCAATAGAATAATAAAGAAAAGGTACAAGACAACATTGCTATTGTACAATGATAGTAGTTACTCATAATTCCTTTTTTATAAGACATAATGACAAGCTATATCAATGAGTAACAAAGATCAATGAAAAGAATCAAGGATAGTTTGGGCCAATTTCTATGTAGGATACCTTTCATATTTTCCATTGGAGAATGATAATGAGTGTTGGTATGCAGAGATGCTAAAGAAAACACTAGGTACAACAAAGTGAAAAGATAACATTCTCTATATTATCAATGCATGTTTCATGTATAAGAACAACAAGAACCATGAAAATGTCATTTATTTAGAAAGTCACAGAGCTCAAAATGTCAACAATAAAATGAAAAGGAATAGTAAGGACACAAGTAATACAGAATGCCTTATAGAAGTGATGGACATGAATCGGGGAGTTTTTCTTAGGTAAATCATAGTGATATAGTGATCATCATGGTCAATCAGAGTAACCAAGGGGGTACTCATAGTAAAAAATATTTTCGCTTTAATTACAATGATATAAAGAGCTTGGAAACAACATTCAACTACAAAAATCAAATTAGTAATCACAAAAACTCATTTAGAATGAATGTATCAAAGAACATTGGTGACAGTCATGTAATGAGATCCATCACTAGTGCATAGTCATAAATACCTATATGCATATAGATAAGGAGGCAATGCTGATATGAAGTAGTAGTAATGATAGTTATTGCAAGTGTCTAGGACAAGGTTAACCTTGAGCAGATTGAGTATCACCAATAAAGGAAACGCTATAGAAGTGATCAAAGCAATCAGAAAAGGTGAATCATGATAGCATAAAATAAAGAAAGCATGAGTTTTACAATAAGGCGTACAACACTTTTCTCTTTCTTTTTTCTATTTGAAGTCTTTTACATACAACCATGTAAACCATATCAAAAGAAGGTAGTCATGATGCAATAATCAAGATAACCACTAAGAACAGAGATATTATAATTCATTTATTGTTTTGTCTCAATGGAATTTGTTGGTATTTATACATGAAATGCTAAAGAAAATGATAATCAATCAAGGAGCAGTGAAATTCAAATGTCTTACAACAAAAACCAATGATGTTACAGCTATAAATAGGTAGGCACTATTGTGATCTTGATACAAATTTTGCATTTGACTAATAGTGAACAACAAAGTTTATCCACAAGTTATTTCTATTGATGTAATTGATTACTAGGACATCAACTTAAAACCTGTAAAGGAAAAAAAACCATTGTAGAAAATGATGATAGTTATTCCATCTCCATCGCCGATCTACTCAAAACTTTTCTTCAAGCAACCACCACAATTCTCCTTCATCCTTTCTTGCTTATACAGTCAATAAAACTTTACTGATCTTCCAGCATTCTCTTTTTCACCCCATGCACTTGCATATCCAAATGCTCAGGTTCCCTTTAATACTTTCCTCAATTAGGTTAACTCATCTTATGCCACTCAATCTCATTCATAGATCTTAGGGTTAGGTCAGATTCATTGAATCTACCCCCTTCATGTTCTTTGGCTTCATTTCTAGAATCATCTCAAATCTCTTAAAGATTTACAATAAAACATTTTACAATGCATTTAATACTTTCACACAATCAAAAAATAAAGTCAACATATTTTACATAATCCAAGAATTCAACAATGTCGGCTCCAAAACTAAATTCTCTTCAAATATAAAAATTATGATGCTCGGTCAATACTGTGATCAACTACTCGATCTTCATGTAGAAAGCTCGGTCATTACTAGAAATTTTTCCTCGGCTTATACTGTCTTCCTTGGCAATTAACTATTGTTCGGTCGACACTAAAATTTTGCTTGACATACACTGACTCGGTCGACACTAACATTACTCAGCTTAAACATGATTTCTCCATTCTTTGCTCGATCAAGCCTACCAGTTTAGTCTTCAGTCTTACTAAGATAAACAATACATTGTCTCATCATTGTACAACATAGTCAAGTACACTTTTTAGTATCAAGATAACTCAACCTTTCCCTAGGTGCTATTGTTACCAACCTTGCATATCCCCTTAGCAACACTTAAATAGATATAGTACTTTCCTAAGTAGAAACAGTCTTACCAATTAAGGTTTGACATCAATGACAATACAACAATTGTTTCAATTGCAATTTCCAACAATCTCCCTCTTTGGCATTGATGGCAACACCATATGATATCACCTAAATAACACATGGATTACCAACCAATCCAAAAACTTATCTGTCCATCAGATAATTATTTGTAATATCCTTAGCTTCATTCTGATTCAGAATCCTATAAGCCTCACTTCTATGACCGTCAGAAGTATCTCAGATCTCCCTCTATCCTGATCCTTCATTTTCGTTCATCACCCTTACTTTTCAGTGTCATGTGTTATCATATCATTTCATCTCCCTCTTTGACAAAAAATGCCAAAGCAGCAATGAAAAACATACATCCATCAGATGTAGATAATATCTGTGCAGCTTAGTATTTCTCCCTCTGTCATCTTGCTTATGACTGAATCCTTGTCTTTTCTCCTTTTCACAACTCTAGACCAGCCCTAAAGTGTGACAATCTTCTGCATCAATTTATCAAATATTCTACTGTAGCATATTTGATGCAGTGCTCCTAGCTTGACTAGGCAGCCTCGATTAGGGGAAGGACCCCTAATTGACTTCTCAAATACTCACGAGCTTCTCTGGGTAAAGCTTTAGTGAATATGTCTGCTAATTGTTCTTTTATATTCACATATTCCATTCGGACTTCTTTATCTTGTACTAATTCTCTCAAGTAGTGATACTTGATTGCTATGTGCTTGGTTTTAGTGTGCATCATTGGATTCTTAGAAATATTGATAGCACTTTTGTTGTTACAGAACATAACAACAGGTTCAATGATTTCTACTTTCATGCATATCAACAATTGTTTTATCCATACCAGATTTGAACAGTTTACTGCAGCAACAACATACTCAGCCTCAACAGTAGATTGGGAAATGCAATTTTATTTCTTGCTCATCCAAGAGACTAATCTCTATCCAAGAAAGAAAGCTCCACCACTAGTACTCTTCTGTCATCTACATTTCCTATCCAATCAGCATCTGTATAAACTCTGAGTTCAAATTTTTCATCCTTCTTATAATATAGACCATAGTCAGCAGTTCCTTTCAAGTATCTCATAATTCCTTTCATAGCCATCATGTGTGTTTCCTTAGGATTGGCAAAGAATCTTGCCACAATCCTAATGGCTAGTGCAATATCTGGTCTACTATGTACAGCATATTGTAATTTTCCAATCATTGATCTGTACAAAGTCTGATTCACTTCTGCAGTATCATCATTCTTAGATAAATTTTGTCCAGTAACCATAGGAGTACTCACTGGTTTAACATCTTCCATCCCAAAAGTTTTCAGTATTTCATTAACATACTTAGACTATGTAATGAAAATTCCTTTCTTCCTCTGATATACTTGTAAACCAACAAAGAATTTGATCTCACCAAACATGCTCATTTCAAATTTAGTTTGCATTTCATTTGAAAATATTTTACACAATGCATCTTGTCCACCAAAAATAATGTCATCCACAAAATTTTTTGCCAACGGGATACCTTTACCTTCTTCATCCTTCATGTACAGATTGCTTGTGTCATTTGTTCCTGAAAATCCAATATATATTAAGTAGTTGTGCAACCTCTCATACCATGCTCTGGGAGCTTGTTTCAATCCATATAGTGCTTTATTTAGTTTGCACACCATGTGTCTTCTGTTTGGATCAATAAAACCTTCTAGTTGTTCTATGTAAACTTCTTCTTCTAGTATACCATTCAAAAATACAGACTTGACATCCATTTGATATACCTTGAAATCTTTATAAGTAGCATATGCAAGCAGAGTTCTTACTCCTTCCAATCTAGCTACAGGGGCAAATGTCTCCCCATAATCTATTCATTCTTCTTGTGCGTAGCCTTTGCATACCAGCCTAGCTTTGTTCCTAGTTATTTCACCATTTTCATTGATTTTATTCTAAAACACCCACTTTGTTCCTATAACATTTTTGTTTTTAGGTCTCTACACCAGAGTCCAAGTATCATTCTTCCCAATCTGGTCAATCTCTTCATTCATTGCTTGTATCTAGTCTTCATTATCTAATGCCTCTCTAGTTGACTTAGGTTCAAATTCACACAGTAGGCATGTTGGATCCTTATTCTTACTTCTGGTTTGAATTCCAATATTTTTGTCTCCAATTATCTGTTCAAGCTTGTGATGTCTTCTTACATATTTTGCCAAAAAAGGTTTAGCTGTTCTCTCCTCTATTTCATCAGATTCCCCAACAAGATTGTCAGATTCAACTTATGAATGCTTGGCAACCTCTTCCTGATACTCAGCAGCTTTTTCTTGTAGCTCGGCATGTTCTTGTTCTCTTTCAATATTGTTTTCCTTATGCTCGACAACATCTGTCTGTCGCTCAGCATTGCCTACCCGAGACTCAGCATCAGGTGCAAGTCTGTTACTTGCCTCTTCTTGTTCCTCAATGTACACAAAAGATCTATAATCTTCTAGTTCTCTTTTGCTGTCAGCTTCATTTCTTTCTACATACTCATCAATTTTCACATTCACACTTTCCACAATTTTGTTAGTGTTAGAGTTCAAACACTTGTAAGCTTTACTTTTTGTGGAATACCCTAAGAATATTCCTTCATCACTCTTAGCATCAAACTTTCCATTCCTAGTATCTTTTAATATATAGCACTTGCTTCCAAAGACTCTAAATTATTTAGCACTCGGTGCATGCCCATGCCATAATTCATAGGGTGTCAGATTTGTACCTTTCTTGATTTGTACCCGGTTAAGAGTGTAGACAACAGTACTTATAGCTTCTTTCCAGTATTTTTGTGCCACATTCTTCTCAATCAACAATGTCCTTGCATAATCCAAGATAGATCTATTTCTCCTTTCTGCTATACCATTCTATGGAGGTGTTCTAGGTGCAGACATCTATCTTTTAATTCCTCTATCATTGCAAAATAGATTAAATTCATTTGATGTAGATTCTCCACCTCGGTCAGATCTAAGACATTTTAAGTTCCCACCTGTCTTCTTCTCAACCTTAGCCAAATACCACTTAAAGGATTGAAAAGCTTCATATTTTTCTTTTAGAAACATGACATGCATCATCTTAGTATGATCATCAACAAATAAGATAAAGTATCTAGTGCCACAGTAACTTTGTACACCCATAGGTCCACAAAGGTCAGTATGAACCAAATCTAAAATGTTTTCAGAAGTAAAATATTTTCTCTTAAAACTTGACTTTGTCATCTTTCCTAATTGAAATTCCTTGCACATCACATTCTCAGGTTTCTTCAATCTAGGTAGACCTCTTACCTTTTTCTTCTTACTTATCTCTACCAAATTGTCAAACTTAACATGACACAGCCTTTTATGCCATAACCAAATATCATCAAGTTGTGCAATTAAACATGTTTCTTCAGATAGGTCAAGATAGAACAAATTACCTCTAGTTTGATCTCCACTTCCAATTAGTTCTCCAGTAGCATCAAATATTTTAGCTTTCTTGTGATGAAATTCCACTCAGTAACTAGTTTTGTTGAGCTCAGCAACACTTAACAAATTATAATTAAGACCTTTAACCCAATATGCATTTTCACAAAATATCTTATCAGACAATTTAATCAAACCTTTTCCTCTAACAGGACATGGTGCATCATTATCAAATTTTACACTTTTACCTCTGTAATGATGTAAGGTCCCAAACTTATTTTTGTCACCAGTCATGTGATGTGAACAACCACTATCAATAATCCATTTATCATTCTTGTTCACATAGGATATCAATGCAGTTTTCTCATCCTCATCAAATTCATCTTTCATTGCAACATAGACTACCTCAATTTCAAAATCATCACTATTAGTGTCAGTCTCTTTTTTAGCAATGTAACAAGATTTCTTACCTTTTCCTTTGTAGTCCTTGTTCCTTCGGTAGCTTCTATCATCTCTTCTATCTTTTTGTTTTCTGTCATCATCTTTATCCTTCCTGTCAGGACATCTAGCAGCTATATGACCAACTTTATTACATGCAAAACATATAATAGGGAGTTTACCTTTATACTTTCATTTTCCTCTTCTCAGTCTTCTAGCCATAAGAGCTTCTAGATCTTCCAGTTCTTCATCAGAAGTGTCAATGTCACTTTCACTTTCACTTTCACCGATGCATCTTTCTTTTTCTTTCTTTGGCTTGTTCAGAACTAGTTGTGACTTGAAAGAAGATTCAACATTACCAATGCTTCCAACAGTGAAATTATCATAGTTAGAGAGTTCAAAAGCAGTCAGCTTACCAACCAAACTTTCCAAAGTAAGCACATTAGCAGAGTTACATCTAGATTCCTCAATAGCTGAGATCTTAATAGTATATATAGGATGCAGTGTTCTTAATACTTTCCCAATTATAGTTTCATCATCAATAACCCCATTTTCTCCTCTAATAGCATTCACAACTTCTTTTATTCTACCACAATATTTTGTAATGTTTTCACCTTCTTGCATTCTCATTTCATCAAACTTACCTCTAAGACTCTTGGCCTTTTCTTTCAGTACATTTAAGTTACCACCATAGATCCTTGCAAGAGTGTCCCACATCTCCTTAGCAGTTGTACAATCCTTAATGTCATCAAATTCTAGATAGCTTAGGGAAGATGCAATTTCCAGCATTGCCTGATTATATTCTTGCTTAGCTCTCATTTCTTCGGCAGTCAAAGGTTCGAAAGGTGAGACATAGCCATTCTCAATGTAGTACTTTGCAGAGTCACCAATACCGGCCAGATGCAGCTTCATCAAGCTTTTCCATGCAAGGAATTTTTCCTTATTTAGCTTCGGTACTTCCTTCTTATACATCCTGATCATTTGCTTCAAGCCCCTTTAAACTTGATTTCTGTAAACACTAATAATAAGCAACAAAGCTCTGATACCAATTGTTAATATGATTTAGAACAATAGAGAGGGGGGGTGAATTAGTTGTTCTCAGGTCCTGATGTATAAAACAAACTTAAAAACTTTTCCTTAAATCAGATCCAATAACCAAAACAAACTCGGTCATCACTGATTCAACAATAGAAACATATAACAATGCAGTCCACTACCGAGTTGTAACTTAACTTGTAAAACATAGAAATGTTCAAACCAAAACATTCACACAAGTATTAACACCAGGATTTATAGTGGAAACCCAATTTGGGAAAAACCACTTTGTAACATGCTACTATTATTTTCACTCTTCTGAAGTGAGCTCGGTTAAAAGCCAACCCTATCAAAGGTTATAATACACACTGTCAGGTGTGACCCAGTTAAAGGATTTCAATCACCCTATTAAAAGTGAGCCTTGTCATAGGACTTACATACACTCCATTATAATGCAACCTTGTTCAAAGGATTTAACATATGACTATTAGGTCAACCTCTATTAAAAGGATTTTGACTGTTACAATGGTTAGAAAGTAGTAGCAATATTTATCTGAAAATATACAACTCACTTTGTAAATATCAGATCTGATTCCATACACTAATGTTGGTTTACTGACTTTGAAACTTTTCCATCTCCATCTCTGATCTACTCGGAACTTTTCTTCAAGCAACCACCACAATTCTCCTTCAGCCTTTCCTACTTATACAGTCAATAAAACTTTACTGATCTTCCAGCATTCTCTTTTTCACCCCATGCACTTGCATATCCAAATGCTCAGGTTCCCTTTAGTACTTTCCTCAATTAGGTTAACTCATCTTATGCCACTCAATCTCATTCGTAGATCTTAGGGTTAGGTCAGATTCATTGAATCTACCTGCTTCATGTTCTTCGGCTTCATTTCTAGAATCATCTCAAATCTCTTAAAGATTTACAATAAAATGTTTTACAATGCATTTAATACTTTCAAACAATCAATAAATAAAGTCAACATGTTTTACATAATCCAAGAATTCAACAATGTCGGCTCCAAAACTAAATTCTCTTCAAATATAAAAATTTTGATGCTCGGTCAATACTGTGATCAACTACTCAGTCTTCATGTAGAAAGCTCGGTCATTACTAGAAATGTTTCCTCAGCTTATACTGTCTTCCTCGGCAATTAACTGTTGTTCGGTCGACACTAAAAATTTTCTCGGCATACACTGACTCGGTTGACACTAACATTACTCGGCTTAAACATAATTTCTCCATTCTTTGCTCGGTCAAGCCTACCAGTTTAGTCTTCAGTCTTACTAAGATAAACAATACATTGTCTCATCATTGTACAACATAGTCAAGTACACTTTGTAGTATCAAGATAACTCAACCTTTCCCTAGGTGCTATTGTTACCAACCTTGCCTATCCCCTTAGCAACACTCAAATAGATATAGTACTTTCCTAAGTAGCAATAGTCTTACCAATTAAGGTTTGACATCAATGACAATACAACAATTGTTTCAATTGTAGTTTCCAACACAAGAATTACCATAAGAGGCAATACATGCAATAATGAACAAGAACAAAGATATATCTCCTATTCTTTAAATGTATCACATTAGTGGTGTCATTTAATCAAGAAACATGGAGTATTTGCACAAGAATGTCACAAACTAATACAAAAAAGGTTTAAAAATATTCATTAATGACAGTGAAAATCAAGCATCACAATGAAGTATCTACTACAAGAGAGATGTCCTCTAACAATGGAAGGAACACATCAGTGCAATAATAAATCCATTGAAGGTTATCCACATGAAGAAACATGTCATTCAATTAGGATAAAAACAAAGTCAAATTGTCATGAATGACAGTGTTGTAATTTTTTTGAGAGCATAAAATCCATCAAGAAGTGAAATGAAAAAATGTATTGACATATAGGGTTTGGAGAAAGAAAAATAGGTCACGGCTAGGCCAACATAGTAACAACTAGAGAAGTTTTCTTCTAACAAATAAGGTTTCAAACTTGAAGAGAACATGTCAAATTCGATTATGGGATATTTTTCATAGGAAAAGTTTGAAGAAATATCAAATATATAGAGTAAACAAAGAAGATAGGTTCCAAAATACGACATGGAAACCCCTATGTATGCAAAGAAAGAAACCCATGAGTGTTGGAATGGACTTTTCCTTTTTTTGATAAAGCCCTTATTAAAATAGAGCAACAAAGTTTTACTATAAACCATATTTAAAACATTATAAAATAGAAACCCTCATATGTTTTTGTGAAGTCGTGGCCATCAAAGAGCATTGAAGTGAAAATAATCATATATAAAAAGCTCGAATCAAAAACTCTATAAAAGCAGTGTTGTGGCCTCATTTAAAGAATCTTTCAAATTGATTTAAAGTTTCATGCAAAAAATATGTAAAGAATCCAGAGCTAAGATGGGTTTTTAGGAGAATGGATCATAAGAGGAGCCAAGTTTTTTGTTAACCATCAATGGGCTCATAAAGCTTTCTTGTTTCTTCTTTCAACTTTTAATTGAATAAAAAGGGGTCAGAAATGCGAAAGGAAATCTTACAAATGGAGAGAAAGCTAACTTACAAAAAAATATACAACAAACTGCAATGAAACCCTAAAAACTTCACCGCAAACTGTCTCAAACTTCCCATGGTGGTAGTTCAAACCCTAGAATTAGCAGTGTCGCAGAGGAAAGGAGGTCAAAATGAAATAGAAATGAGAAGGCATGGTTTATTTTAGGGTTCAAAGATACCCTAGATCCATCAGCCAAGGTCTTTGTGTTCTATTTTATAAAATATCTTCTATAATTAATACCCATGTGGTATTAAATTTTACACTTTTGTTTTATCTTTGCAATCAAGCTTGTAAAAATATTTGTAAAGTGATTCTATTGATCACTTAATAAATATTATTCACAATGAAAAATAGAACAAAACTGTTATTATAAAATCAGATTAAGGTAATTGAAGATCCAAATCACATTGCATGAATACTAGAAGTTAAGGGTTTCATTATATTTTGCATAAATTTCAAATGGAAAATATTTAATAAAATGATGTTTTATAAATCATTTTATTCAATATTATTGTAGAATGCAAAAAATAATAAAAGTGTCTTGATTTATGAGTTAGTTTTTGTAACTGGAGTTATGGCTAGAGATCAGTTTGAGTTACAAACATTATGGAGGAGTTCTTAAGGTGTTTTGAAAAGTTTGAAAATAGTTTATCACCAGTTACATATTGTCAATTGACTTCCTAATGAGTTAGTTACCACTTGGGAGGCAGTTGTGAGATAGTTTACTAGGTCTTTTTGGTAGTTCTACCCCTATTTTGGTGGGATTTTCATCTACATAGGACCCAAAGAGGTTTGAGTTACTTTCACACATTTTTGGAGGAGGAAATAAGTGTAACTCTCAATTCATGCTCAGTTCAGATCAATTTTTAGCACAGTTAGGTTTGGTTGGAGTGTATCCTTTCTATAAGGCTTTTCTCTTGTTTCTTTTTTAGGAAGGTTCTTTTCTTTTTCCTGGGCTTGTTTGTAGATTGTGGAAAAAATCTTTCATGTTCGATTTTTGTAGCAGAGCTCATGATTTTTTAGCTTCAGTAATAGCTTGCTCCTTTAGATTCAAAATAAAGGAAAAAAATTTCCTTCTCAAAAGTGCATTATCAAGTTATGGGTTGGGTGTTACGATTTTAATTTATTGTTAATTTGTGAAAATGTTTCTTTCCCTGTTTATAATTATTGAAAAAATGGGCCTTCTTAGAATCTGATTATTGCATGTGATTTGTGAGAGATAGACTTTATTCAAAGATTCATTGTGAGAGTAATTTTTTGTTCAAATTCTTGAGAATCCAAAATATTTGGTGGATTTCCTTTTAGATTTATATTTAATTTCAAGTCTTTCCTTCTTATTCATTTTCCTCATTCAAGAAGATAGTCTAGGTGATCATAAGGGGAAGCCATCCCATTATCCAGAGATTGACTTTTTCTATAGTTACAGAATGTTACTCCTAAAGAGCATTAATGGTTTTCATTAGTATCATTCAGTCATACAGTCAGTAAAGGAGACAAGATAGGACAGTTAGTCAATATACAAAGCCTAGACACCAAGAAGAATACAAAGAAGATCACTACAATAATCGAATACATTTTTGACCGAGCACGCTTACCGAATGAGATGATCACCGAGTACCAAGCACAGTAGTCATCGATCATTCATATGAACCGAGCACCAGTTAATTGTTGAGTGATGAATGTAGTATACACCGAGTGAAATAGGAAATGACATAGCATTTTGAAATGGCACAAACTACAAGAAAAATGATTTACATTGATTAGATAATGGTTTACCAAGATTGAGATGAAATTTAATATGGATGTAATCATTTTCTTATTGATGATTCCTATGTAAACATGATCTAGGTTATTGATTTCTACCATTGATCTTAGGTTTTCTAAGATAGTGTCTAAACCCTAATTAGGTCAAATCAGTTTGATATAAAATTTGTATGGATGTCATTTTGACATGTACCACACATGTAGTAGCCTCCATTGGAAGACATATGAAGATCAGATAGGGTTATGATTAACAAACATTGATAGAGCATACAGTTTATCAAAAATAGAAGGCTACCAAGTAGAATTCAGAGAAGAGATCAATCGCATTAAGGTGATGATAGATAAGTACATAACAGATCTGATATCAGGAAACATAGGTTTCTATTTACAGATAAATCTTACTATTACTTTTAAACATTGTAGTGGACCTTAAATCTCTTAAAAGAGTGGACTTAACAGTTCTTTTGTAAAATCTCTTAATCAAGTGCACACTTAATTGTGTTGCTAAAATCCTCTAACTGGGTAGATCTAGTTGGTCTTATTATTACTCCTGACTGGGTAAGATCACCAGAAGTGATCAAATCTCTATAGCCTTAATTGGCATCTTTGTTACTGTAGTAATGAAGCTTTATGGGTGTTATCCCCACTGTAGTTTTTACCTTCTAACAAGGGTTTCTGCGATACCAAAAAATATGTGTTATGTGTATGAAGTTTCATAAATGCTTTATTGATTAGATTACATGCATTTACATTTTAGTTATGTTTTGGATGTATGTTGAATGTAAATGATACAGACGGTTAGTGATATTTATGTTTACAATGATTCAATTTGAAAATTTTTATGGGTACTAATTCACCCCTCCCCTCTCAGTACACTCCTTTCCATAATTCCAACAATTGGTATCAGAGCTAGTTCTCTTGTTAAGGAAGTTTCATCATTGAAGAGAAAACATCTTAAGCATGGAAAGGTACAAGCTTGAAAAGACTATTGAGAATCAGAAATTGCAGATGCAGATCTACATTGAACAATTCAAGGAAGCCAAAGAAAAACTAAGAGAGTTACTGGTCAAAATGAAGGATATGGCATTTCCGTATAATGAGATTGATTATCATGAAGAAGAGATAGATGCATTTGAGGCATCTGGATCTAGATCTGGATCTGGTAGCATATTTGATGCATTTGAAGGAACCATATCGCATCTATCTAAAAACAATCAACATCTTACTGAACAAGTGAAAGCATTGCAAATTGGTCAAGAGACACAAATGGTTAGAATTATTGATGTCATGAACAATGCAAGATAGGCTGAACAAGAAAGGAATTTGTCTATTGAAGATAGAAGGCAAATGATTGAAAAGTTGGAAGAAAAGGAATCTCATATACTAAGACTCACCAAACATCATTTTAAAATTTCCAATTAGATGGTTGTCATGAGTCAGGAAGTGAACCGAGTAAATAGTGAGCTTACTAAGAAATTGGAAGACATCGGTGAATTAAGAGAATAAAATGAAAGATTGAAAAATGAAGTAAAGATTCAACAATAGCATAATGAGATGATTAAGAAAGATGAAGAAAGCACTAAAAGAATGGATGAATTCCTAAGCAGTCAAAGAAGACTTGACAAAACTACTGGTTTAGGCTATACCAAACATGGAGAGTCATCAACACAAGGTGAAAAAAAGACTGTCTATGAAAATCCAAGGCCAAAGAAGCTCTCATGCTATCATTGTGGAAAACCAAGCCACACATCAAATGTTTGCAGAAGGAAAGAAAAAGGTATTCCTAAATCCACTCCTAAATTTGATGGTTATTGTTATAACTGCAATAAGTATGGACATCAAGCACATGAGTGTAGATCAAATCTAAATAGGTCACCTAAGAAGCATTATATGGAAAAGCACTGTCGCACTCATAACATGCATGGACACATATCACAAGAATGCAGGACAAAGATGAAGCAAGTCTAGAAACTGAAATGAAAAAATAAGACATATCAACTGAGAAGGTAAGGTAATGCATATACTTGGGATTACAACACTTGAACTAGTTGCACAACATGTGCCAGATATGGACATATTCCAACAAACTTCATGAGAAAGCACTAGAGAGGAAGATTTTGAAATTGGACAAATTCTAGAATGGTATGTTTGCACAGTCAAAAGGTCAGTCATTTAAGAAAAGACTACATAGCCCAAGCACCAAAGGTGAATGTTAATATAAATGGAAACACAATTGAAGAAATCATGAGGATAAGGAATCAAATGTGGAGAAAAGAAACACATGATAATGTAGGATCAAGCACGAAAGTCGGTGACACCTCATCCTTTGGATTAGGTGATTTCACCACCTCCACCTAAGCAAATCAAGTAAGTATGGAACTAAATTCCAATCAGTTGTATCTTACAACTGTTCCTTATATCTTTTGAATGAACACCAAATCAACATGAAAAAAGATGCATTAGGGTATTATATGTTTTGAGCATAAAGTCTGTATAGTCGGTAAAAGCATGACCAAGTAAAAGATTGTTAGCCGGTGAAAATGTCAAGGTTAACCGAGTTGAAGTATCAACCGAGAAACATTTAGTTTCAACCGAGCTAAAGTTTCAAAGTGATAACTGAACATCTTGGTATTTACCAAATTGTGGTAGGTAAAGCATTTAATGCAAAATTTTGAGTGGGAAAAGAAATTTTAGGTATAAATAAATAACAATGCAAGTCATTTTGACACACAACGATCAAGGGCAGAACCAAAGCAATTTGAGAAAATTCGTGCAAAGAGTTTTTTTTAACATTTCAATAGATATTTGAGTAGATCTCGAGCCATGTGTTATCATTCCAAGTAAGTTCTTTGCAACCAAGTTATTTTCCTGAAGATTTCATGAAGCGCTAAATTTGTTAGAACAATGGCATCTTCATCCAAGTCTACAAAATCCAAGACTGAAAGTGACAAGAAGGTCATATTGATTAAGTCTGCAACATGTGAATAACCCAAAGATAAATTGCATCCCGAGATTGCTTCACAAATTGATCAATTAGGTGTCTTTTCAAGAATAGTGCCTAGGTTTTTATTGGTACATGATATATGTGCTTATATCCACTACAAGATAAGTGAAATCGGAGACTTTAAACTGCAATCAACATACCAGGAGCTAAGAGAGAACAGAAAGCTCAAGGATGAGCATAAACACTTGGAAGTCAAAGGACTGACAAATACCCTATATTTCCCGAGGGAGTTCAAGTCAGAATGGATTAGGGTTATGTTAAGCCATGTTCACTGATGAAGGGTGCTCCCCTTAATACCACAAACACATAACAGAAATAGAGAAACAACAACAATATGCAAGAACAGAAAATTGGCTTCTTATTATCTCCACAAATGTGGAATTACAAACTTTCAGAATTACAATATGCAAAGCCACATGGGCATTCCCTTACAATATTCTGTAGGATAAAGCCTCGAACTATTACCCAGATCTACTACCCAGAACTATTCTGAACTGCCTAAGACAATAATACAGCCTTCCTTATATAGGCAATTTTCCACCGCCTGGGAAGGTTCCAGAATTTTTAGCCAATAAGGCCGACCAAACTTAGAATTATTTTATTTTACATTTTATTACATCATAGTCGGCTCAAGATAACCTTTGAAACCCGAACAGAAATTTTGAAGAAAATTATTTTTCGCCATTTCAGGTGGCCCAACTTCCGAAGACCATAAGTCATCACCCGTTGACCCGCTCGGCTATTATAACCCCATTTCGGAAACACCACGAAGCGCTCTACAGGCTTGACCAGTGCAAGCACCCGTCACCCAAATTTTCGACCTTATCTGGGGCCTCTAAAGCCTTCAAAATTGAGTTCAAAGTTTCTGTACCCCGCTGCCAATACCGAAAATCTTCAATATCTTCCAACATACACTTGATCTGGAAATGAAACTTTACTGGCAGACTTATATGACCAAAATGAAGCTCCAAGAAAGAAATTAGATCATTCTGAGCACAGACGAAAATTACTAAAAATAGTAACTTTCCATAAATAGCAGCTCTGCACAAAATAGCCCTTATTGAAATTCAAAAACAGAAATATTTTTGGGTGATGCAAGATTGCTCTTACACCCAGGATGCTCCTGCATCAGACACCCAGGGTAATTTGAGAAGTGACCCTGTCACGACTCAGGTGTGCAGAGGAAAACCAAGACGGTTAACCTCCTCCTTTGTTAACCATGATGAATCTTCAACAGGTCGTCCTTTCCACTTGACCAGATATTCTTCATATGTCCTATTCCTTGTGCTTCTGCCAACACGACTGTCCAGTATATCTTCGATCTCCTTAGTGTCTGAACTAGTTGCTGGAATACTCCACTGTGCTGCTGTGTCTCATCTTCAACACCTCCTTCATGATACTCTGTCAGATCTGAAATGTTAAACACTGGTGAAATATTCAGCTCACTAGGCAATTCTACCTCATATGCATTTCCTGAATCATGCTTCTTCAGTATCTTACATGGCCCAAACTTCTTCATTTTTAGCTTGTTATATGTACCAACTGGAAACTGCTCCTTCCGCAAATGAACCATGACTTCATCACCGACCTGAAATTCTTTATACCTCCTTTTCTCATCTACCTTAGCCTTATACTGTGCATTCATCTTGGTAATATGCTTCCTCACCTCCTCATGGATGTTCTTCAAGTGTTCTGCAAAATCCTCAGCTTCAGCACTACTTATTTCTCCTTCATCTATCTTCCTCAATTCAGATGCATTTCTTGGACTACTTCCATATACAATCTAGAATGGTGATTTACCAGTGCTCCTGTTGATAGAATTATTGTATGCAAATTCTGTCTGTGGTAAAATCAAATCCCATCCTGTTGGCTTATCTCCAACCAAACATCTCAGCAAATTTCCCAAACTCCTATTCACCACCTCTGTCTGTCCATCAGTCTGTGGATGATGTGATGAACTAAACTTCAAATCTATTTTCAACTTCTTCCACAATGTACGCCAGAAATATCCAACAAACTTAGTGTCCCGATCTGAAACTATGGTCTTTGGCAAACCATGAAGTCTCACTACTTCTCTGAAAAACAATTCTACTATATGAAGAGCATCATTAGTCTTCTTGCAGGGAATGAAATGTGTCATCTTTGAAAATCTGTCAACCACCACAAAAATTGAATCATGTCCCCGCTGAGTCCTCGGTAAACCAAGAACAAAGTCCATGCTAATATCCTCCCAAGGCTTCTCTGGTACAGGTAATGACTGATACAATCCTGTATTCTGCTTCACTCCCTTTGCCATCTGACATACTCGGCAACTCTGTACAAACTTCTTCACATCTTGCTGCAACTGCGGCCAATAATAATTCTCACTAACCAAACCAACGACTTTATCACAACCAAAATGTCCAGCCAATCCTCCACTATGCTTCTCCTTGACGAGATTCTCCCTCATAGAACTTCGTGGAATGCACAACTGACTCCCTCTTAATAGCATATCACCCTGGATGATGAAATCCAACCATTTCGTCCTGTCTAGAGTAACAGGTTCTGTACAAGCTTTCCAAGCTTCACCAAAATCAGGATCCTCTAGATATAAATTCTTGAGTTCCTTGAACCCAACCACTTCAATCTGCATTTTTGTCAACAATAGTTGCCTTCTGCTAAGAGCATCTGCAACCCTATTAGACTTTCCACTCCTGTGTTTCAAAACAAATGTATAACTCTGCAAAAACTCAACCCATTTCAAATGCCTTTGATTCAATTTTCCTTGACTATTCAAATATTGCAAAGCTTGATGATCAGTATACAAAACAAACTCCTTAGGAAGCAGATAATGTCTCCACTTCTTTAATGCCTGAACTATAGCATAAAATTCTTGATCATAAACAGAATACTTCCTCTTGGCATCATTTAACTTCTCACTGAAATATGCAACAGGTTTACCTTCTTGGCTCATAACATCTCCTATTGCAGTACCACTAGCATCACAATCTACTTGAAACACCTTATTAAAATCTGGAAGTGCTAAAACAGGTTGTTCTGTAACTTTTTGTTTCAATAATTGAAAACTCTTTTCTGCTCCATTAGTCCACTTAAACTCTTTTCTATCCCCTCTCATTGTTTCAGTCAAGGGTCCACAAATACTGCTAAAATTTTTGATAAACTTTCTGTAAAAGCTAGATAGACCATGAAAAGATCTTACCTCAGTAGCACTCCTTGGAGTAGGCCATTCAAGGATAGCCTGCACCTTCTCTGGGTCCATTTTTAGACCTTCTGCTGAAACTACAAATCCCAAATACACTAACTCTTTCTTCACAAAACTGCACTTCTTCAAATTAATCAACAATTTCTCTTCTCTCAACTTCTCAAATACCATACGAATATGCATCATATGCTCATCCAATGTCTTACTAAAGATCAAAATATCATCTAGGTAAACAATGACAAACTTACCCAGAAATTCTTTTAGAACCTCATTCATGAGCCGCATGAAAGTGCTCGGTGCATTGGTTAGCCCAAAAGGCATGACTAACCACTCATACAGTCCTTCCTTTGTCTTGAAGGAAGTCTTCCATTCATCTCCTTCTCTGATCCAAATCTGATGATATCCACTCTTTAGATCTATCTTTGAGAAATACACAGCTCCACTCAAGCAGTCCATAATATCATCCATTCGTGGCAATGGAAACCTGTACTTGATTGTGATCTTGTTTATTGCCCTAGAATCTGTACACATCCTCCATTCTCCATTCTTCTTTGGTGCTAATACCGCTGGTACAGCACAGGGACTCAGACTCTCTCGAATCAACCCCTTCTGTAACAACTCATGTACTTGTCTGTTCAACTCTTCACTTTCTGCTAGTGTCATTCTGTGTGCTGCCTTGTTTGGAAAACTGGCTCCTGGAATCAAATCCATCTGATGACTGATCTTCCTTACCGGTGGTAATCCATCAGTTACATTATCAGATACAATATCCTGAAACTCATTCAACAAATCTGCAACTTCTACAGGAACATCTTCTACTTTTTCTTTACCAGCTTTTGGAATTAAAGCAAAACACACATGCTCATGCCTCATACCATCTGGGAATTTTCTTCCATCAACAAATGTTATTCTTGCATTACCACATACCTTTTCTTCGGTCTCCTTCAATGGTTTTAGCTTATGCCGCACTCCATCCTTTGTCAGGGAATAGGTATTCGCACGACCATCGTGTACAGCACATCTGTCAAACTGTCACGGTCTACCCAATAACATATGACATACATCCATAGAGATGATATCACATAGTACCTCATCTTGGTACCCGCCGATCTTGAACTTTACTAGGCATTGTTCATTGACCATGACCTTGTGGTCATCCTGTACCCAGGCAATCCGATATGGATGTGGGTGTTTCTGTCTCTTGAGCTTCAACTTTGTCACCATCTCTTCTGACACCAAATTGTCAGTGCTTCCACTGTCAATAATCACATCGCAACATTTACCTTCACACTTGCACCTGGTGCGAAACAGGCTCCTCCTTTGCTCAGGTTCATTCTCACCACTCAACAAGACTCTTCTGTTAATCAACGTTTCTCCTCTTTCAGCATCTTCAGAATTTGATGATCTGGCATCTTCATCTACATGTGCAACTCTGGCCTGGCCTTCATTTCTCCTGTCTGTTCTGCCTTGGCGCTGAGGACATTCAAATTCCCTATGACCTTCTTCTCCACAGTGAAAACATGTTCCACGGAAGCCACCTCTTCCAGATCCTTGTCCCCTTCCTCTTCCTCTCTGATCTCTATTATTCTGATCCTGGAAGCGATTGAAATTATTTCCTCGCTGATTCTGACTGCTACTGGCCTCATCCTTCTTTTTCGAATCTTCATTTCGGCCACCGTATGACCGTCCACCAGATCATCCACCGCGACCTCTTCCGTTTTGTCTACTCTCAAACTTCTTGTTCAGCTTTTCCTCTACTTTTAGGGCAAACTGGTATGCCTCTTCAATACTGTTCATTCGAACTAGATTCAGCTCCTCCTGAATGCTTGGCCTTAACCCATTAAGGTATCGGGCAACTTTCTCCTTATCAGCTTCTGCATGGCCTGTTCTGATGAGAAGTCGATAGAACTCCTCTGTATACTCCTGAACAGATCTTCCTGCTTGCTTCAAACTCTGCATTTTCTTCAGTAGGTCAAGCTCATAATCAATAGGAATGAACTGTCGCTTCAATTTATCCACCATCCGATCCCATCTTGTGATTTTATCTTTCCCTCTTCTATTTCGCTCCAACTGAATTTCTTGCCACCAGATCTTCGCATGGCCTTTCAATCTGGCCTTCGCAAATTTGACCCTATCAGGATCGTCAACATCTTCGTACTCAAAATATTCCTCACATTCATTGATCTAGTCAATCAATTCCTCTGGGTTAAGATTTCCAGAAAATGTAGGAACCTCAATCTTAGGTCTTTTCCCAATCTTGGAAATGGCCCGAAAAAGTCTTTCTTCCTCCTGGTTCACAATTTCGGCTTCTCCTTCTTGATATTCTTCTTTGGCTTCATCCTCGCTTTCATCTCTGACATTAAGATTCATTCCTCTACGAATATCTTCTTGTAATGCTCGCACTTGTCTCTGCATCTCTCTAACCTCAGGTGTTACAACACCAGCTCTTCCGCCACGTTCCCTTCGTGGAGGCATTTTCGCAATGCGCACTGAAACCCTAGCCACGGTCCTGGTGCAAACTGCCTCACAGTTGGCGATCTATTTACACACTCAAGAACTCCTGCTCTGATACCACCTGATGAAGGGTGCTCCCCTTAATACCACAAACACATAACAGAAATAGAGAAACAACAATAATATGCAAGAACAGAAAATTGGCTTCTTATTATCTCCACAAATGTGGAATTACAAACTTTCAGAATTACAATATGCAAAGCCATATGGGCATTCCCTTACAATATTCTGTAGGACAAAGCCTCGAACTATTACCCGGATCTACTACCCAGAACTATTCTGAACTGCCTAAGACAATAATACAGCCTTCCTTATATAGGCAATTTTCCACCGCCTGGGAAGGTTCCAGAATTTTTAGCCAATAAGGCCGACCAAACTTAGAATTATTTTATTTTACATTTTATTACATCATAGTCGGCTCAAGATAACCTTTGAAACCCGAACAGAAATTTTGAAGAAAATTATTTTTCGCCATTTCAGGTGGCCCAACTTCCGAAGACCATAAGTCATCACCCGTTGACCCGCTCGGCTATTATAACCCCCTTTCGGAAACGCCACGAAGCGCTCTACAGGCTAGACCAGTGCAAGCGCCCGTCACCCAAATTTTCGACCTCATCCGGGGCCTCTAAAGCCTTCAAAATTGAGTTCAAAGTTTCTGTACCCCGCTGCCAATACCGAAAATCTTCAATATCTTCCAACATACACTTGATCTGGAAATGAAACTTTACTGGCAGACTTATATGACCAAAATGAACCTCCAAGAAAGAAATTAGATCATTCTGAGCACAGACGAAAATTACTAAAAATAGTAACTTTCCATAAATAGCAGCTCTGCACAAAATAGCCCTTATTGAAATTCAAAAATAGAAATATTTTTGGGTGATGCAAGATTGCTCTTACACCCAGGATGCTCCTGCATCATTCACAAAGGTAAAATGTAGTTGGATGAACTGATTAAAATCTCTAAGGATGTTATCCATGTGGTTACCAGATGAATATGATAAAATATGGATGGGGTCCTAGAACAATAGTTTGCACATAAAAGAGACCCCAAAACCAATATTTTACACATACATTTGAATTCTAAGGGGATGGAATATAAATTTGGAAATGCTAATACTGAAATGAAGAAATAAAAGTACTTACCTCTGAAAAAGAACCTTCTAAAAACCCTGTCAAACAGTCTCAAAAATTGTTGATATTTTTAGAAGCTAAACCGAAACTACAAGATCTACAAAACCCAAAAATATTTTCTTTTCTGAGGTCAGGTCAACTTTGACCTAGATAGCAGGGCAAAATCTTACCCCGGGGCAAGATCCTACCCCCCACTGAAGGTCATCCCTAACCTGGAACAGCTTCGACAGAAATTATATTCATGAATCCTGAAAGTTCGGCGAAAAGGGTATCCAAATCTACACTTTAATTTGTCATCCTATACCTGTACCTACAAAACAAAATGGTTTTGTTGTTTGGATGAGGGGTTTGCCTTGGTCAAACCCCGGTTTGGAATCAACCTTAATAATGGAATTGAAATAAGGAATGCTAGCAAGTAATAGAAGTAGATCTAACAACGAAGCTATGATATTCAATAGATATGCAATTGTATTTGAAATGTAAACAAGTATATTGATATGAAAGCTTGGACTCAACAATGTAAATCAAAACCATAAATGTAAATCCAAAACCTCCATGATTGTATGCTTGGAATCCACCTTGAAAGGAGAATTAATGGATCTTGAAGATGAACAAAGGATCTTGAAAGAAGATCACACCACCATGATGGCTAGATCTAGGGTATGAATGATGAATCTTGAATGCTTGAACCAAATGCCTTCAAAGGCTTGAATGCTTAAATCCTTGATCTTCAATGGAGAAATTGAATGGAGAAGAGGACTTGAATGCTTCCTTGAAAATGCTTGATGGAATGCTTACTTGATCGTCAATGTCTCCTTGAGAATACTTGATGAACAAATGGATGAGAGATGGAGAAAATGAGAGAGGAAGGCTTCCTTTTATAGTGATCTAGGGCACAAACTTCTAGAGAGGCCGACATTGGAGAATTAAATCCCAATTAACCTTAACCCCTAGAAATGGACCTAGATAAAATACAATTTAAGGGTTTACCATTCTGAAATCCGAAACAGCTAACCCGAAAGCGGGAAAATAAAACTTTCTGAAACTCGACATCCTGAAACTTTCGTAAACTAAAATTTGGACTCGGGGTCAAGGATGAGGTAGTCTCTTCCCTAGGTCAGGGTCGAGGTCATCCTTGACCTAGGTTGGGGTCTAGGTCATCCTTGACCCTTCAGGTTCTCCTTGACCTAGAAAGTCAAAATCTTCAGATTCTTAAAGAAAGTCTATCAGAAAGAGGCTGGAAATAGGGAGAGAGAAGAAGAACGGGGAGGAAATAGCCAGATCCATGCAAAGACCCAATCAAGGTGCTTGACATGACCCCATACCACTTACTCAGAGGGCTAAATGCTCTTAACATGGAAGTACTTCCATTTTAAGATGATACATTAAGCCCCAACTTTAGCGAGTATGGACTCGATGCAAACTCTTGGTAAAGGAGAAGAAAGAAATGATCCGAGTGGATTCACAATGAGATAAGATAACACTTATCTAAGGACACAAGCCCCCAGGATAAGGATTCTAACTCAACATAAATGCATGAGGGTGTGAAAAGAAAACTAAAATCAACACAAAAGAGGGGTTAGTACAAACAAACCCAAATCCATTAGCATAAGAAACCTTGCTAAGAAATATTTCTCATACTAATATCATATTTGGAAAGCTATCATAAAAGCATAAATGATTACATAAGAAAGACAAGAGAAACACTATAAATAACATAGCTTCATGATCCAGTCCTACTAGCATGAAAGCAAAAATAAAGAAAGGAGAATGTGATTACCTCACCTAGTAAGATGCCCACGTTACTGTGAATCACCCTGGAGGGAGAGCCAAATAGGTGGCCAAACTTGATAGTTCACCCATAAACTATGCTTGCAATTGTAATGTGTCTTCTGAAGGCTTCTAGAATACCCATAGATCCACCTTCTTGTATCACTATGAATATAAAATGTGTATCTCCTCAGGATTTAGCAACTTATGTGTGTTACCTTCAAAAGATTTAGCATACTGGAAATGCATGTCTCTTCAGGATTTAGCAACTTATGTGTGTTACCTTCCAAGATTTAGCATATTGAAAATTGAAAAATGTGTGTCTCTTCAGGATTTAGCAACTTATGTGTGTTACCCTCCAAGATTTAGCATATAAAATAAATAAAAACTATAGTATAAGGGAGACCCTATATATGCCCCCCTCCTTATCGTGGCAATCTACTAGACAAGATAAGGAAGAGGAAGAGGATACCTACTTCACAATACAAGGAGACATCTTGTTTACATCAATGTACACCATATTCTTAGCGAGGGATATTGACCCCTACATCCAAGAGCATAGATAATTATGAAAAGGATATATCATTCATGGAAAAGGATCCTTAGTGAAAAAGATCTTATCAACAAGACCCTCACCATAGAGTAGTGCTTTTAGATAAAATATCATCTTTCAAAGATAAATCAGGTGGGAAAAAAGATTCAATCATCAAGCCTCTTGCAAAGAAGAGGAAAAGCAATCTTTGGAATGAGGGAAACAACTCTAACACCAAAGCAAGGGTAAGAGTTTATAAAGAACATAATTTGCAACATAGAGAAGAGGTGATGACCTAGGACAACAACCTCTTCTATAAAAAGGTTATCCATCATCAAAATATCTATCAATATGATGAAATAATATTGCAATATAAATAAATACCACTAAGCTAAGGAAATAAATTCCCTAGACAAAGAGAAAGAAGGAAGAACCTTGCCCCCTAGGGATGAAGGCAAGGGATACCTTTGCAAAACAAATGTCTTAGAAAAGATATCTTAAATAGGATCTATGGATGATTATAAACATAATACAAAACCATAGAGAGATAGGATAGAAAGAATACCAATTAAGATTAGGACACAATATATGTTAAAAGCCTAATGGATCCTAGGAGATTGGATGAAAATACACCTCTTGCCCCCTAGTCCAAAGACAAGAGGAGAAGAGATCTATGTTATATCAAAATGAGGGGTAAAATTATGAAGAAATTGTAATACCGCACAAGAGTGAGATATAATTCCTAAAGCAACTCTTTATGTAATATATATCTTGAAATGCACATAATCAACAAGTAAATTACTATAGTGAAGAGGATATTTGTACTTGGAGAGAGAATATTTCAGCATAGGTTTAAAGACTTTCTTCTTAGAATCCATTAACTTGACATTCACCTTCTTAGCCACATCTTGAGAGGTATCATGGTGAACTTGAGAACATGTAAGATAAGATGGAATGATGGATTGAGAACGTGGTAAAGAAGTAGAAACCAATGGATTAGGTTGAGGGTTATTCCTTGTACGATAGGTGTGAGCTATCAAATCTTGATCATTGAAAGAATCTAAGGACTCCATAGGTTTACCTTTGATAGTAATGCGAGGACAACCTTTGATAGTCAACAAGGGTTTTGGATAACCTATGTTATGCGTCTCAACACTACAAATAGATCCATAAGAGGGAAGAAAAGAAGATATCCTAGGAGGAGATGAGGTAGGATCTTGATTCTCCATAAGATCATCACTAAGAGGAAGAGCATCAAGGGAATTCATATCATTCTCTGCTAATGCCTCATTACTAGAAGGAATCCCAAATGGAGGTGAAGGATCTATAATATCGTCTTCTTTCACATAAGGGGAGTGTGTTTTAGAGAATATGTCATCCATTAATAAATTACCCTCTTGTATCAAAGATTCTTCATGAGGGGATAAATCAATGTCTTTATCCAAGGGTTCATCCCAAAAAGTAGAATTATCCACAATGGTTTCATGAGGAAGAGAGTAATCAACATCCAAATCCAAAGGTTCATCCCAAATAGGAGGATTATCCACAATGGTTTCATGAGGAAGAGAGTAATCAACATCCAAATCCTAAGGTTCATCCCAAATAGGAGGATTATCATCCCTATCCATAAAGCACATTGTAGGAGTGCCATAAGTCACTAAAGCTTGATCCCTAAAGGGGAAAGAAGGTAGATTATATTGTAAAATAGGCTCATAGAAAAGACATATATGAGGAGAAGAATGAACATCAATCCCCAACTCATCTTTGTAAAGATCAATTGAAGAGGTTGTGGAGGGTGAAATAGGAATAGGATCAATGGAGATCCCATTCAAATAATTTTCATCCTCACTGCCATGTACCTCCTTAAGGGATCTATCCTCTTTTGCAATAAAAGCTTCATCAAAGTATTCAAAACAAAAATCATACATGTTGAACACAAAGTAACACTACAAGCATGAAAAATGGGAATATTTTTGTATTTTTAAAAAAATTTTGCAATATTTTTTTGTATTTTTGAGATATAAATGAAAGAGCATAAAATAAATCTAATGTTAAAACAAAGGATCTAACACCAAAAAGAAAGAGTTGTCTATCGCGAGTTCACCAAAATGAATGGGTGAAGGTGAACACACAAGATAATACAGAGGTAAATCTAACACAATAGGGCATCTAATTCCACAAAAGAAAGGGGTAAGCGTGTTGGGTTCACCAAAATGAATAGGATAAAATATGGATGCGGTCCTAGAACAATGTTTTGCACATAAAAGAGACCCCAAAACCAATATTTTACACATACATTTGAATTATAAGGGGATGGAATATAAATCTAGAAATGATAATATTGAAATGAAGAAATAAAAGTACTTACCTCCGAAAAAGAACCTGCTGAAAACCCTGTCAAACAATCTTAGAAACTATTCATTTCTATGACACTCAACTGAAACTGCGAGATTTACAAAACCCAGAAATCATTTTCTTTTTTGAGGTCAGGTCGACTTTGACAAAGATAGCGGAGCAAAGTCTTACCCTGGGGCAGGATCCTACTCCCCACTGAAGGTCGTCCCTGACCTGGAACAGTTCTGACATAAATTCTATTCGTGGATCTCGAAAGTTTAGCGAAAAGGGTATCCAGATATGCACTTTAATTCACTGTCATGTACCTGTACCTACAAGAAAAATAGTTTTGTTTTTTGGATGAGATGTTTGCCTTGGTCAAACCCCAGTTTGGAATCAACCTTAATAATGGAATTGAAATAAGGAATGCTAGCAAGTAGTAGAAGTAGATCTAACAACGAAGCTATGATATTAAATAGATATGGAATTATATTTGAAATGTAAACAAGTATATTGATATGAAAGCTTGGACTCAACAATGTAAATCAAAACCATAAATGTAAATCCAAAACCTCCATGATTGTATGCTTGGAATCCACCTTGAAGATGAACAAAGGATCTTGAAGGAAGATCACACCACCATGATGGCTAGATCTAGGGTTTGAATGATGAATCTTGAATGCTTGAACCAAATCCCTTCAAAGGCTTGAATGCTTGAATCCTTGATCTTCATTGGAGAACTTGAATGGAGAAGAGGACTTGAATGCTTCCTTGAAAATGCTTGATGCAATGCTTGCTTGATCTTCAATGTCTCCTTGAGAATGCTTGATGAACAAATGGATGAGAGATGGAGAAAATGAGAGAGGAAGGCTTCCTTTTATAGTGATCTAGGGCATAAACTTCTAGAGAGGCTGACATTAGAGAATTAAATCCCAATTAACCTTAACCCCTAGAAATGGACCTAGATTAAATACAATTTAAGGGTTTACCATTCTAAAATCTAAAACAGCTGACCCGGAAGCGGGAAAATAAAACTTTCTGAAACCCGACATCCTGAAACTTTCGGAAACTAAAATTTGGACCCAGGGTCAGGGACAATGTAGTCTTTTCCCTAGGTCAGGGTCGAGGTCATCCTTGACCTAGGTCAGGGTCTAGGTCATCCTTGACTCTTCAGGCCGTCCTTGACCCAGAAAGTCAAAATCTTCACATTCTTAGAGAAAGTATGTAAGAAAGAGGCTAGAAACAGGGAGAGAGAAGCAGAACAGGGGGAAACAGCCAGATCCATGCAAAGACCCAATCAAGGCGCTTGACATGACCCCATACCACTTACTCGGAGGGCTAAACTCTCTTCACATGGAAGTGCTTCCACTTTAAGATGATACACCAAAAGAAGAAGAGGAAGTAGCAGATAAGCCAGTTGAAGAAGCAACTGAGGAACAACTTTTGATCGGCAATAATGAACATGAAGAGGAAATCAATTCAGATAAAGAACTCCAAGATGCACCGTAAATGCCACAAGGAAGAGAAAACAAGCAGAGACACCTACCCGAGTGAGGATAAGATCCTTTGTAGTTGCTTCTCCACCCCTGAAATGAGGAATTGCAAAGATTACAAGGCCTACTCCTACAAAAACATATCAGAAGAAAAGAGGTGTACAAGCCACCACCGAGAAACCAAAGAAGAGGAGAAGATTGATAAGAGGTAAGGATGATGTAGACTCTGAAGAAGAAGATGATCAAAGTCAATTTAAAGTTGTAAATAAAAATTAATCAGTTGATGAGTTAGTTGAGAACATAAAGGAAACAGGTAGACTAAGTCACCCTAAAATGAATCGGTATGTACATATGTCAACCGAGGATCAAGAGAAAGTTGAAGAGGCAATCATCCACACAATGTTGGACATATGCCTTGCATACTAAGAAGAAAATGAGGGAGAACTCATTAATTTTGGCAATGCCTACTCTATCAGTAACCGAGGTTGAAGACATGATGAAACAATATGCGAATAGATTTTTGATGAAAGGTCGAGCACTAAGCATAGTGCAAGGAAAACTTGAAGAAGTGGATGCAGACAACAAGGTCTTATGGACTAAAATTTTGGAATCTAAGGCAGAAGAAAACAAAATTGTATTAGAAATAATCCCCGAGCAGAAGGTCAAAGGTAAAGGAAAAGGGGTACATTTAGATGATGTTGACATAGCTACTAAAGAACCAATTCATATATCATATATTGAGGTACAAGATGATACTTATGTTGAGGACTTCTACCCAGCAGGATATATTGAAGAGGACAAACAGGATACTCCCAAGAAATTAGTAACAATCGGGACTGATGAAGTCACAATAGAAGATATTACCAATGGAGATCATGATGATGAAGCTAAGGTTGATGAAGATATCACAATGGATATAGAAAATATTGAAGTAGATCAACCTATTGAGGCAGAAGAAGTCAACATACCAGGTAATTTGCCAATATTGGTACAAGCAATTAATATTGCCACTCAGGGGAAACCCGAGGAATAGGCACCCAAGCAACAAAAGGACACCACTGAAGGACAGGGTGAAGAAAAATCAAAGGAAAAAATTGAGCCTAACAACAACGAGGCAGAAATTAAACAACCTATAGCTAAAACAAATGTAGATACATCTACAATTGACACAAGGTAAGAAGCCCAAAGACATCAAACTAAGGTAACAGTCAAAGGGCAGGATAAGGAAGAAAGTGTGTCAGCCGAGCAAGAAAAGTCTAATCTAGAGACTAAAGCTCTAGTACCATATGAGAAATCTCCCACCTCTAGCACACAAGAGAAGAAGAAAAAGAAGAAACATGGTAAGGGTCCAGTCACATTAGATGAGATCATTGAAATTCCCACATGTGACCTGAGAACCCTAGACCTAGAAGCACTGAGAAGGTATGGAGAACTGTACACAAGGAAGGTTGCACAAGATAAACTAAGACAAGAAAGAAAGCATAAACAAGTCTTAGAGGATATTAGAGAAAATTTGATGCAAGTAGTCCCCAATATCAATGTTGATGGGGCAACTCCCATCATTGATCAACTTGCTACTCTAATCAACCACATAAATTCTCCAAACATAGATGCTGAGAAAAGAATTGAAGAAAGAGTAGAGGCTAGGATTCAGTTAAAGATAGCGGAGCGAATCAGCCAAGAAGTGGCAATTAATAAAGTGAAGTTATCTAAGGTAATAACCAAGCTCAATGTTATTATTCAACGAGTTATTACAATTTTGCACAAGATATGCACTATAGACCATTTCACTACCAAGCTTAGTGAAAAGATACAAAAATTAGATGAAGAATTAAAGGTTAGTGCAAATAGTCTTTTAACCAAGCCAAATGCATTTTATGAGCATTATGCTAAAGTTCAACACATTCAGCAGTTAAGAGTAGAACCTAGGAAGGAAGAAGATAAAATCAGAGAACAAGTAATCGAGCTATAGAGAGAGTTACTTCCACACCTCAAGGTGATGCAAAATCATGTGAATAAGGAAAAAGAGTTAGTTGCCACCCCTGAGATATATGTTATAGAGAAAAAAATTGATATGCATGCACAAGTCGGATTAGAGCATATTGCTCTTGAGTATCTCAAAGAGGAATGGGAAAACCTCTTGGCTACTTTGCAGAAAACCCATCAAAACAAATTTGACAAGTTGTAAGTACATTTTTGGCATCAATTTCAAAAAAGGGGGAAAATATATGTATATATTCTTTCATGTACTTCACACCGAGAGCATGACAAAGGGGGAATTCACATATATTCACATTTTTTTGATTAAGTTCAAATTTTGCAGTCGATACAAATATACATAAAGTTTTTGATACTAATGCCAAAGGGGGAGAATGTTACTCCTAAAGAGAATTAATGGTTGTTATTAGTATCATTCAGTCATACAGTCAGTAAAGGAGACACGACAAGACAATCGGTCAATATACAAAGCCTAGACACCAAGAAGAACACAAGGTAGATCACTATGATAACCGAATACAGTTTTGATTAAGCACTCTTACCGATCCAAATGATCACCGAGTACCGAGCATAGTAGCCACTAAGCATTCATATGAACAAAGCACCAGAAAAATTACTGAGTGATGAATGTAGTATACACCGAGTGAAACAAGAAATGACATAGCAGTTTGAAATGGCACAAACTACAAGAAAAATGGTTTACACTGATTAGAAAATAGTTACCAAGATCGAGATGAAATTTAATATGGATGTAATCATTTAATTATTGATGATTTCTATGTAAAGATGATCTAGGTTATTCATTTCTACCGTTGATCTTAGATTTTCTAAGATAGTGTCTAAACCCTAATTAGGTCAAATCAGTTTGATATAAAAAATTTATAGATGTCATTTTGACATGTACCACACATGTAGTAGCCGCCATTGGAAGACATCTAAAGATCAGACAGGGTTATGATTGATAAGCATTGACAGAGCATACAATTTATCAGAAATAGAAAGCTACTGAGTAGAATTTAGAGAAGAGATCAATCACATTAAGGTGATAACAGATAAGTACATAACAGATCTGATATCAGGTAAGATAGGTTTCTATTTATAGATCAATCTTATGGTTACTTTTTAACCATTATAGCAGACCTTAAATCTCTTAACAGAGTAGACTTAACAGTTCTTTTGTAAAATCTCTTAACCGAGTGCATACTTAATTGTGTTTCTAAAATCCTCTAACCAGGTAGATCTAGTTGATCTTATTGTTACTCCTAACAAGGTAAGATCACCAGAAGGGATCAAATCTTTGTAGCCTTAACATACAACATTGTTACTGCAATAGTGAAGCTTTGTGGGTTTTATCCCCACCACAGTTTTTACCTTCTAACAAGGGTTTCTATGATACCAAAATACATGTGTTATGTGTATGAAGTTTCATGAATGCTTTATTGATTAGATTACATGCATTTACATTTCAATTATGTTTTGGATGTATGTTGAATGTAAATGATACAGCCAGTTAGTGATATTTATGTTTACAAGGATTCAAATTGAAAAGTTTTAAGGGTATTGATTCACCCATCCCCTCTCAGTACACACCTTTTCATAATTCCAACAACATCCACATATTTGAAAGTCTTTCCATGTTCCATAAGATTGTCGGGTTCGTGAACTTGGCATAGCAGGTGGAGATCTTAGTGACAACAGTACTATTAGGCAATTGTCTAGATTGTAACTCATGCTCCTATTCTGATGTTCTTGGTTATTCTTCAACCTTCTTTTCAAGATCTGATTTTAGGTGTCACTCATCATCTTAAGGGAGTTGGTCTAGTTTAGCTAAGGGATTTCTAGTGTTATTAAATCCTTTGATGTTGTTCATTGAATTATCCATCTTCAGATTAAATTACTTGAATATATTTTTGGAAAGATTTAGTACAAAAAAGTAAAGAGGGGGATTTATCAAAAAAAGTCACAAAATATCTCTCATTACTTAATTTTACATCTTTATTTAATAGAGGCAAAAAATTTTACATCTTTATTTAATAGAGATACAAAATTCTTTTAAGTGCTTGATTTACAAGTCACTTTCATCGGTAACGGGCTCTTCCTACTCATCAAATTTTGGAAGTATAAGTTAGTATCCTAGAGTGCCCGAACACAACAACCTACAAGATTATAGGATACAACACTTTCTGTAGGTGATTTTTGAGTTTTGACAACTTCCTCAGTTTCTATAAGGGTTTTAGTTGGTTTCTTGACCAAATGTGGCCACCTACGCCTCTCCTTTCAAAAATGGGGGGTGTAATTCCCTAAGGCTTAATCATTTCCTAGGATAAAGTAGCATGAATAATCATACATTATACAACTCATCCCAAGGCAAATTATTGTAGAACCTCATAACTTCCACAGTGTATGTAAAATCCACATTTAACAAGTTACCAACAAATAGGTTTCAGTTTACTAAGTGCATGGTGGCAAGCTCCTGGGTCTAGAGTTGAACCCGATAGCTTTGATACCATATGTAACATGCTAACCTAACTAACAAATAATAATATGTAGAAAACAATTCATAGAAAATAAAAAATTTCTTTTAACCAACATTCACAAAAAGAAACTACTTTCCTTTTCACATGAACATGATAATTGTCAAATTCATTTAACTAACTACGATTAAAAGATAATACGATATGTGTATTTAACTACCTTCAAATGAAAATGAATTAACTAACAAATCAGTTATTGTTAAATCTAAAAGAACCTTCACTTAAAAATGAATTAACAAACAAATCAGTTATTGTTAAACTCGAAAGAAATAACTTAATAACTGAATTAACTAACAATGTATGAATTCGTTCTTGTATATATTTTTGTAATTTCTCCCAATTTCCATCGAGGAGAGGGATAACATCATCGGAGTTTTTACTTCCCAACCATTGAACTTTTGGTCTCCCACACAAATTCCTTTTAGAAGTGGCTCGACCATACATGAGAGGTGTAGAAATGAGATCCAATCTATATTATCATCTGAGCCTTGGTGTTTAGTACCCACAACCATCTTAGATGGCCATGCCCTATAGACTTCCATGCATGTGAGAATGACCTTCCTAACTAGACATACAATGCTAGTTCAAGTGACTGGTAGTTATTGCACCATTTCATAGCACTACCATAGCCAAGGTTTTCATTTGCAAGCACTATACTTCGTGCTATCAATATCACCGCCAAACTCATATAAGAGTCCAAGTGACCATTTTGTTCCTCCTTGACCTTAAAGGATGTGTTGTCTAAAATGGTATTTACAATGTCTCACTAACTTAAGAAAAATAAGTTTGCATTCCTAATCCTCTAAGATGTCTCTAGTCGGCCCATACCTATGTCTATAGACCTTGATGGTGACTAGGCATTCCTTTGATAACTTCCTATCATAGGCTTACAACTAGGATGTTCAGCCCGCCCAAGGTTTTATTGTAGCAATTCTATTAGGATACTTCATGGTTTGTAGAATATTTATTGGCTTTAGACAATTAAGACCCACCTTCAAAAAAAATATCTACTAATTGATTTTCAATATACTTAAATATTCAAATCTTCCTTAATCTGTTTGCTCATAAAGGATCAAGACTATGTATTTTCTTTAGTGATGAAATCATTTGTACAAATATATAATTTCTCTAATTATTATTAGAGTGAAATCTATCTATTTTTGTTTCTCTCTTCCGTAGATTTATTTCTATTTCTAATGGTCACTCCTCTTTTATGTTTCCATATTATCTCCCTGTTCAATATGGAAACTTCCTCTTTCTTTTTTCTCTCTTCAGAATGTTTCTATGTCTCTCTCTTCGTTCGTTATAGAAACATTATTGTGTATACTTGTATATATAGATCATTTATGATCTTTGTTTAATAACACATTCATTATTTTACCATAATATGGTATCAGGGCTATTTTTTCAAAAAATAATTTTATTATTGAAATTTCTTGAGTTATTTTTTGAAATAGGTTTTGAAAATCTTTAATTTCTTCATGAAATTTTAGACTCGTAAGATTTTTGAAATCTTTTGTCTAAATGTATTCAAAAATCTATTTGCAGGAAATCATTTTTTATAACTTGCACCAGGTTTTTTTTTCCTCTATGTTGGATGCATTTTTCTCTCTCCTAGGTAACCATTTGTACCTACAACTTCACTTTTTAAGCTTATTTATCTACAATTTGGTGGGGGGGGGGGGGTTGCAGTCAGCTAGGGTTTCTTTCAAAACTCTCATTTTTTGTGCCAGATTCAAAAAAAAATTGTAGATTTGTGGTGGGTTTTTGCAGATCTCAACTAGGTTGCCTTCATTTTTTCTAGGTGCATCATTTTTCATGTCTCAATTTTTCAGCCAGCGGATTTAGAATCTGAAAATAGATTCCTTCTAGGTTTTTCGTGCTCTTTTCTAGGTGTCTTCTCATTTTTATGAATCTTCCGTCAATCTACCTCGAAGATCATGCCTTTTCAGATATTCACATTTTGTTTGCATCAAAAATGTGTCATGGCATCTCTCTCACCAATCTTATGTTGGAAGGTAGTCAGTGATTCAACGGAAAGCACTACAACACCTGGAAGCGGAGAATAATGACGATCTTCGTATACCGTTGCCTTGAGGTGCTTGTTTTGGGTACTAAGACTCATCCTACCAGCTCGAGTCTGCCTTTTATGCCTTCTGAGGATTCACTTGCAAACTTTTGATTTGAAATTAGATTGACCATTAAGGGGGGGTATTATAGTTAAATCTATCTATTTTTGTTTCTCTCTTCTGTAGATTTATTTCTATTTCTAATGGTCACTCATCTTCTATGTTTCCATATTCTCTCTATGTTCAATATGGAAACTTCCTCTTTCTTTTTCATCTCTTCAAAATGTTTCTATTTCTCTCTTTGTTCATTATAGAAACATTCTTGTGTATACTTGTATATATAGATCATTTATGATCTTTATTTAATAACACATTCATTATTTTACTATAATAATTATTCTTGTATTTTATGTCATCTAATTCTTGAAATATTTCATAGCTCTTTCTTCTAATAGCAGATTCGTATGTATCAATCCCTAACATAAAGTTACATCACTTTTGTTGTTTAGAAAATGAACTCATTCTTTGGATTATGTCATTAACAAGGTTCAAACAGCCCATAAGACATAATCAATCAGTATGCTGTTGTGAAGGTTATCGATGCCATACGGCATCAGAAGATCAGGATAATATGGTTTCTTTATTGTATACAAGGATAATGATAACAATACTTACAATTCCCCATGTAGGCATTAATCTACTTCTTAGAGACACAAATTTATGATTTCAAAGTTATTCTAATGCGCTAAGAATGCGTACAACCCAAAGAACATAATAATAATTAAAAGCATTAACCCCATGTCCCCATGCAGCTACTTATATACAAATTCTGCTTAAATTTAAGCAAGTAGAGTGTTCCCATGTAAATTCTTAATTTGGGGCAAGGGATAAATTGAAATCTTCTCCTATTTTTTTGAAGCAGGTGTTGCTTATAATTTAAAGTTAAGCTTTGAAAAAAAGGGAGGGGCTGAAAATAAGTAGCACTGCTTATTGAGAAAAAAATGGAAAAAATGACACTTGGCATCACCATTTTTATTCTTTCCTTTTATTTGCTTAAAATTTGCCTCTGAATTTTATAAGTTTTATATAAAATAGTATTTAGAAGCACTGCTTAAAAATAAGCAGCAAATTTTAGCATCTATGGGGACACCTGCTCCACAAATTGCTGCTCAAAAAGTTGAGCAGCAACTGCTAACTAAAATAAGCTAAGCAGCCGCATGAGGACCTGTCCTAAGAATATGTTCTTACAACATGAACGATATTGATATTTTGTATGCACAAAAAATATGTTCATTCCATATGAATGATATTGATAATCTATATGCATAGAGAATATGTTCATTCAATATCAATGATAAAGATAATTGAATACACTTGAGATTGTGGTCAATCAACATGAACGATACAAATAGTTCATCGATTATAAGGAATGATAAGAATCTACGATGCAAGATGGACTTGCCTAATTCACTTGATGAAAATGAAGAACACTTAGTAATCTAGGGTAATGCTCAATCTACCCAGCTGGACCTCTTTAGTGGTTTGAAACAATGGTGATGCCAGGAGATTAAACATTATTACCAGCAGCTCGATACTATAATCTCTAATGATTCACGTCAATTTCTCATTGGTTCATTATATCAATGACTAAAGTTCATTAACTTTCGATGAAAGACATATCACATGGTTTATGATCCCGAGATGCAAGTAGCCAAGAAAAAGAAGATCGAATCCATAACATTACACTTCTGCCCAAAGGAGCGGTTTCCTCCTTGACAAGAAGCGTAACTCTTTGTCACCTGGGTGGCAAGGCCAAGTGACAAGGAATTACCTTCGCCACCCTCGGAGGAATAATAAACTTGCTTCCATAACACTATAATTAATAATATGATTAATTATGATGATAAATATTTCCCTCCAAATATCATTGAGGTAGCCAAGTGTTATGTGTCTAGATATGCATGTACACTCTCACACATATTTTGAACGTATGTGTGCTCAAGCTACTTAGAGCCAACATTGATGTCCATGTATTCAAATGTCTACACTCATCGTAGACACATACTTATAGTTGTTTACTATCTTATAACTATATGTATGTACATATGTAGTCCTTATCATTCATCTATATGCACACATGATGTTTGGCATATGACACACATTTTATGATTGTGTGTGTATTCACGAGCACATGTGTGTATATACATGCTTATTAACAAGAATTATTAATTCTTTTATTAGGTCTAGGATAATGAAACAACCAAACCCACCATGACCAAAGGAGATTATAGCCAACAACCCTAAACCAATGACCTAATGACGAAGATACCTATCTATGGGTTCCTGCTAGGATGGCAATTCCGAGCTTCCACCATGTGTCTGCACTCTCTTTGATGATATTGTCCCTCCCTTTGTGAGGGTGGTCTCTTGCATCTACTAACATATAGAGAAATTAGTCATAGGGTGGTCTCTTGCATCTACTGACATATAGAGAAATTAGCCATACTTAATTTATTCCATAATAACATTTCAGCTATCATACCCATCCAGATGATCAAGTTGTCAGTACAACATTAATCATCCATGAATATTAATTTCTACAAAAATATATATATCATTCCAAGTTACTAATTCAGGTGCGGATTCGAATGCGGATATATATATGCAAGATGCCATGTGGGTGCCTGTCAAAAGCCGTCCTAGGCATCTGAATGCACGAGGATGCCTCTGGTAGAATATAGACAATTATTCTCAGTTGTACACTTCTATATATTTGCTTAAATTGCAGAGGAAGTGCGGTAATACAAACAACTATAAAATTCAGCTGAAGTTCCACAAAATAGAAAAAAATTTTAAAAATGACATTAAATTCATCTTATATAATTTCATAAATATCAACATAATTTAACATTTATAAAATGTAAATCATAAGAAACCAGTTTATTTTAAAAGATATATAATTTATCAATACTAAAATAATAATATATTAAATTTAAATGAGCTATAATAAATTTTAAAATTGTTCATAAATTAATAAGTTAAAAACCTATTAAAAATTTATATTTGTTATTTTTTCTATATCATTAATTTAATATTTAAATTAAATATATCAAAATATTTCATTTTGAATATCAAATACAAAGAAATAAAAAAATATTAATGATCAATCTATTAAAATTTAAATGCAGCTTTCGCAAGAATTTCAATGCTTACAGCCCCATGCAGCTTTCGCAAGATTTCAATGTATACATGCAGATTTCAATTCCTACATGCACCAGTTTGACACTTTCGAATTTGCTGCTAATGGCTTCCGGCAGGCACCCACAGGGTATTCGCCTCCGGATCAGCATCCATACGCATCCGCTTCCGCCTCCATGGTTGCAGGGCACGCATCGGTATCTTAGATATCATTAATCAATAATCCTCATAATTAAATGAAATAATTCATTAATCAATAATCCTCATAATTAAAACTTCATACTTCCCATGAAAAAGTTATTACAGTTATTTGAAAACTCTTCGAGGAAGGGATGTAACAATTTTTAATTTTTAATTGGGTTGTTGACTTGTAAGACCCTCTTTTGAGGCTGATCCTTGGCCAAACCCAGGGCTGAACCCAAATCCATATTGAACCCAACCCCATATCCAGGCTTAAACCAGGAATCTGGTAACATGGACATTTTGTAATGACACCTCTACAATTGCAATTACAAGGAATCCAAATTTCATGGTTATATCAAGTAGGTTGAGCACCATCACTTCATAAGCAATCTTGTTACAAATGACCAAATTTCATTGACATTTTGTAGATCCAATGATCACCTTACAGGTTTTTACAAGAGCATTATCTTAAAAATTACTATTAAATAAAAAGTAAATCTGATCCTTACATTTCTATTTTTATAGTATTAATGTTGGTACATAGCATAATATAAAAAATCACCTTTCTGAATTCAACTATAAATTTTCTATTCGCCCTTTATTTTTGTTAAATATAGTGATGGTGGATGAAAAGAATGTATGAAGAATGTCTCAAGCAATATGTTTGTAACAACATGTAAAATAAAAGTCTTTGTATCTTTTCTATCAGTACAGCCACATATTTAAAGGTGAAACCAGCAAGATTAAATGCAAATTCAAAGCAATATTTCATCAACTTGTGTTTTCAGACTGTGTTTTTGTTTTCAGACCTTCCCATGTTTAGTATAACAGGGCAAACTGAGCCTTTTAACAGGTCTCAGTCCCAAGTAACAAACCAGGGTAACCCAATATAACTGAAAAAAAGCATTCTTAAAAAAACCATTTTCATTGAGAAACTGTACGTTATAATATCCATCACCTAAATATACTTCTTAGGTGCCTTATTTAGAGCTGTGCTCCAGTCATCATGTCAATGATTCTGTATTCTGAAGCCATGCTCTGGTTATTTAAATATTTTAATGTATCTATGGATGTTTTATCGCATGCATTGAGTGCCTCCCCAGAATCAATCCATTACATTTCAATTTTGCATGATCTTTAATGCAATACTTTACCTACCAAAAAGGAACAAATTTTCTCTAGACATAATAGGATTCTCCAGCCGGGTGCAAAACTTGCAAGAAAGTTAGAAATGAGTGCTGTAACTTTGCCTTTTAAATTGGCTTCATAGTGAACTCATTCAACTGTGTTACAACAAAAGCTATTCTTGATGATTTTTCCCTACCTTACATTAGTAGCATTAGAGCATGATGGAAAATTCTACCTCGCAAGTTTTTTGCAAGGTATGGTATCAAGTGAAACGAACCATTTGGCAAAAAGCACAGTATATTTTGACTTGGTTATAAAAGCGTTGTACAGAAAAATAGTTGAGAACACTATCATCCATCTACCAAGATCCTGGTCAAATACAACAAGGACCAGTTGTCCAACCCTCGATCCTAATTACTTCCAGGGAATACCCAGATATCATTTGAGTTCTCTCCAGACGTCATGTGCATATCATTTGAGCTTTCTCCAGATATCATGTGCATATCATTTGAGCTTTCTCCGGATATTATGTGCTTCCTTCTAAGCAATTTATAGGTACCAAACACATTCTTTGTCTCCCATACCCATGGTAAAGCAAATGCTCGAGAGAGGGCAGGGGACTTGTCCTTGTCCAGAAAAGGAATCTCGAAGATTGTCTGCATCCAGAAAGCATCTCATCAGAAACAAGCAATGATATAAAATACTACATTCGAGAAAGATTTGATCACCAACCAAGCATAGATAATCATTTAATTCTGTCATAGTATTGAAGGGGGGAAATGCAATCTTAAATATGTACCTCCCATATCGATTGATCGGAGCCACGGGATGCATACTCCCTTTTCAGGTCAAGCTCCACAAGAAAACTACAAGTTCGAAGATCCCTGGTCTGCAGGAAACATTCACCACAATTTAAGATGGTTTTCCTCAGAAGATGCAGAAAATATCTCTTATAGAATCAGTTGCTAGATGTAATATCTTTTATTTCCATCAATCAACACACCATACGTTCCTACTTTGCACAATTCCTATTTGATGTAAAGAATTGCAATGCAGAGTAGCAGTAATTACGTATTGTATATCAGATGCCTTATTCTGACTGTTGAAATATGGAGGAGCAGATGCAGTTCCACCCAGTGTTTCATTGAAAGGAATTGGGAGGAGTCCTCTAAAACCATCATCAATCCATCGTACTTCCGACACGTGCGAGGGCAAGAAGAAGGATGAAGGAAATCGGTGCCATTCACTCCCAACACAAAGAACAGATTCTGCAAAATTATATAAATTGCATATAATATTCAGAGACCAAGAGAAATTTCATTTCAAGGCATTTTCATATTTGTCTTATCTGAAGAGAATGTGTTTTGAAACATATAAGATGAAACCTGTTCATCGTATTACCAAGTGTCCCCAAGGTATTTAACTAGTCTCATACCTAACTGTTGTGCTCATCTCTAACAGTTATCCAAACGAATCTGTCCTAGAGTGACAACGCAGTAAGGACAAAATTATTTTACCACACGCCTGTTTCTTCTTACCATTACCCATGTTGCTTAAACTTGCCAGGTGCTTGTACACTTCCACAGGAGCAGAATACCCGTATAAAAGTGCGTTTGTCCTACTGTGGAAAACAGCTAAGATAAAACCCAGCACAAGGGGCCTTAAAATTTTTGCAACCTGCTTCCACATGCAACCCACTAGTTCAAGAACTGCAATTCCTAACAGCACAATTAAATATTCTTTCAAGTCATACCAAATAAATGCTTTAGCTAAACTTTCTTCTATCAGTAATGTCAAAAAGGGAACAAAAGTACAAGGAAAACCAAATCTTACCACAAAAGCTAACGATTCTTCCTGCACTCTCTGAAACCTATGGACTAAATCAGGAAACCTCTCTATGACAGTTGCTGCAGCTAAGCATATAAGAGGGTATATAGGATATAAAAACCTGTTTAAAATATGAACATGATTAAAAGCCATCATAACTCATCATCTAATAGTAAATGTACTTGTAAACCTAAAAGAGAGGTGATTGTATGTCTTAGAGACTTGAACCTGTCACCTATAGCTTAGCTCTGGTTACTATATTTTACATCAATTCGTAAAAGCATATCTATTAATCCCAATCTGTCTAATCTACGTATTTCATTTCAACCAAAACCTGCTAGTTGGCACTGAAATAAAAGGTTAACGCCATTTGTAACTTTGGGTGAATTGGCAAAGGCACAGTTTAGTCCCAAGCTTGGTTACAATACCGAAACCCAGCAACAGAAAATTTGAATGGTATATTAAAAACTCACAACCATAACTATAAATTAAGTTTGGAGTAAAACTCATTATCGAATTAAGGTGTATATAAAACCTTCAACAAACCACAAAAAAAGCATTCTTGTCCCTTGATATTGATTATTGTTTTCATATATGTGTTTTTGCAATTAATCAAATTATTTGATGATTTATTAGGAGTCGACAGCATAGTTTCAAGTCAATCTTCATCAACCCATATATTGTGAGTAATGATTCACAAGAACCCATCTCTCATGACCAGAAAAGTCAACTTTGCACTCACATTCATTACTTGTGTGCTTCACCTAGATTTAATAAGTGCATAGCAGACCTTTCACCTAGAAGTTTATGTTTCAAGGGACAGCGGCCGGGGGGGGGGGGCTGTATACTATACATATAGAACTTGAAATGCTAGTTATGAAATGATGTTTTAGTGTAACATACCAAATTGAAATGCTTGAACATAGCAAAATTGCAACACGAACTAGAACCATTCAACATTCAACATAGTAACATAACTACAGCCTATTATCCATTATCAGTTCCATAGATCATTTCTTAGTCATTTGTCGATAATAGTTAGAGGACTCTGCAAGTCCAGAGCCAAGTCGGCTCTACTAGGATTTTCTGCCCTTGGACTCTGACTCGGCCAAGTCAGGCTGAGTCTGAGCTGACTCGCCGAGTCCCCAGCCCAAGACTCGGTCGCGGCAGTCAGCTGCTTATAGTGAAAAAAAACAAATTTTTAAAGTTTTTTTATGCTACTAAATTGACTCATTAATTTTATAATTCTTCTAAGACTGCCAAAAAAGTTTCATAGATGATGGGGTTGCTTCTGGTGTACCAATAGACAGAATTAGACTAGATGATGTCACCAATGGCAAGGAGATGGATGGAGCAGACTAAGCAGGTCTTTGAGAATACAAACCCACCATTCATAATGCACAAAAGAAGTAAAACATGGAGAAAAAATTTAAATGTCATGTGATGAGACTTACAAATTTATTTCATGTCCAAGTCCACATAACCTGCCACAAGGCTAGAGCATTGAATGGCCAATCTAGAAAGTCTATAGTAGGGGACTTACAGGTCTGAACAAACATGCAGGTCTACATCTTTGGCAAGTTTGGTGCTCATTTCCTTATCATTTATATGTGAATGTTAAATATATTCTATAAATGTAAGCATATGCATATCAGAACACACAGCAAAACAAAGCTAAACATAACAAAAAGACATATTACAGTAATAAAATTTCAGGGTCAGATTGAGTAGTGTCTTTAGTTTTACAACCCAAGCATATGAATAGCTGTCCTGGGATTGACCCAGGCCTTTCTGCTGACTGTTGCCTTTGTCCTGAGCAAAGGAATTTGCTGTGAAAGCCTATTCTATGGAGGACGAACTAGTACTGCTACCGAATTGTTGTCTATAGTACTTGATTAACATTGTCCTGAGCAAAGGAATTTGTTGTGAAAGCCTATTTTGTGGAGCCCTAAACGATGCTTTACTCGATGTGGTTGATATTTACATTTAGTTTAACTTATTTCCTTCAGAAATTCGCATTTATACTTATGTGACCAATGTAAACTTGTGTATGTGTGCAAAGTAGCTTCTATTTATCTTAATTATTGTGTCTTTGATGTTAATTTATTAAATGATGCATGAAAAAAGTTTAAAATCCTTAAAAATCTTTGAGTTTCTTGGGTTTTTCAATTTGCTGAGTTCTTGTTGAGTTTTTGCCGAGTCTGGACTCTGAGTCCAAGTCCAAGTCAAAAATCGGCTTGCCGAGTCCGAGGGGAGTCCGAGTCTTGCAACAATGGCCCGACTCGATATTGATATAAATTGTTTCATTTAAAAGAACTAATTAAGAAAAAAAACAATTCAAGTGAGGCTTAACTAAGTTTTTCTTAGACTTGGATAGCACTTTGCAGACAACATCTAAACATATGGTTTAATATTAAAGTCAAAATTTTATATGGTTGTATCTTCTCGAACAAGGAGATTTATATAGTTGTATAATTGTATGTTCTCTATCTAATATACACTGACTCAGTAGAAACAAAGTAGTACAATATTTTTTGTTGCTAAATAAAATTATATGAAAGAGCACTACAATAAGAAGACATCAAAAAGAACAAGTAATTGATTAATATCATCCAGTTAGAAGAACTTCCAACAACATGCAATCTCCATAGGATAAAAATCAACCACTAATGATGCAATTCACTTGTCTTGTTTTAGCCCAAATCTGTCTTGAAGGAAAAGCTGAAAACAGTACGTTGGACGCAAACAGTTGAGTTCAATGGAGCCAATAAGATATTTAGGCTTTATCCATGTCCCATTTTATTACACTCCAACAACCTTGAGTGGAATCAAAACAAATAAAATCAAATAATGTCATGAACGATACAGTGCAAGAAGCAGGCCTTGTGATACATTATCCTTCCTAGTACAACCTAGGATGAGTGTGTTTTGATCCTAGCACAATCCAGGTCACTTGCATGCCACCTCTACGAATGCTAGACCCTAGTGACAATTAAATCCCAGTTCGGTATCAACATGCCACAAACACTCTCTCTATGTGCACTCTTGTGTAACAGGTTACCACCTTGCACCTGGAAGCTAAAATAACATGTGTATATCAATGAAGACCAATGAAACCCAGGGACGCATACCGGGCCCAAAACCTCGGAGTACCCAATACTAAGACATCCCCAGTACTAGTACTTCGTGTACCGGAGTACCTCCACTGCCGCTCGAGCATTGTTGTACTGCCATCATACCAATACCCACACCGCGTGAGTATTCCTATACTCCGAGACGAGACATCAGTACTTCCAGAAGTACCTCGACTATCCCCGGTACGTGACGGGGTACGGCCAGCCGCGAGCATAAAAAGTGCTTTTTTTTTAAGTTTAATTTTTATTTTTATTTTTCTAATTGGTTCCTAAGGAACACTAAAATGATGTGGGTCTCATATAGGGCCCTCTAAGCCTTCATAAGGCCCATATACTTTATTTGGCATTTACATTTGGCAATCATATGTTTGCAACAACTGAGCGGAAGGAGTGAAAAAGAGTTGAAAGAGTGATTGGAGAATGATTTTGCAAGTGATTGCAAGATCAAGAGGAGCAAGAGGAACAAGAAGATCAAGATTCATCAAGCACAAGGTAGGGTTTTTACAATTTTCTTTGTTTTATTTTCAGATTTTTTTCTTTTCTAAAACTAAATGTTGAATGCATTGTTTCAGATAAATCATAATTCATTCTTGTTGAAAGTATAATGTATTTTATTTTTGTAACTTGTTGTTTGAACTTTGATTCTTTGAATGGATTCTTGTTTTTTTTTTAAAATCTAAATGTTTGAAATTTTGAATGCATTGTTATTTTAAATTTTTTATTATACTTATTAAGTTAGGCTGAAACGTATTCCATTTTCTAAACTAGGCTGAAACTTCAAACTAGTTATTTAACAAATTATTTTTATTTTTTTAAATTACTAATTAGGCTGAAATTTTTCATTTTGTGAAATGATGTGTCTAAATGGCCTCTAGTGGAGAAGACATGAAATTGCATTATGGGGGTGAAAGTCTATCAATATATGAGCCTGAGCATGAGGAAAGTGACCCTGGGGCTGATCCAAAAGCCCAATCTACTTATGTTGCACCAGGAATACCTTCTATTGATTGCCCCTCTCAAATTTTGGCACCATTTGCTAGGGGTCCTTATGATCCAAAGTCTCTTCTAAAACAATTTGCAATAAGAGTTTCAGCCCAAACGAATCCAAGTAGTGGCACGAGAAGATGGAAATGTAATTTTTGTGGCACAAAATGGTTTGGGAGCATTACTAGATTTAATTCACACCTTCTCTTTTGGACTGGATATGGTGTGAGTGCATGCAAATTCCAATTAGATGCTGAAAATGTCAAATTTAGAATTGAAATAAACAAACTGTGGGGCATTCCTGATGATAGTGCAGTTCCAGTGCCTAAGTCTTTGGTTACTAGGCAACAGGTTCAGACAATTCAGCAATTACAAGGGCAGCGAGATACTTCTACGTGTATCTAGCATCAGAGAGCAAGGACTATGTCAGGATCAACTTCCAGACCTTCATCCATTCAGAGTTCAACAGGGGATAGCAGCGGGGGACCGGGAAATGCAAGGCAATGAGTTCTAGTAACCCCATTGCTGATTTGTTTAATGTGCACATTAAGGAACAGTTAGACGATGTCATTGGTACATTCTTATTTGCCAATTGCATACCATTGCATGTAGCTCGATCTCCTTATTATAAGGAGATGATGTCCTTGGTGGCAAAGGAGGGAGTCATCATTTGTGCCACCAGGTGAGCACAAATTGAGGACCACAATCTTGGATAGGCAGTATAACAAGATCGGGGTTTTGATGGAGCAGATAAAGGCATGCTAGATGGAGTCAAGCTGCCGCATAATTATGGATGGGTGGACGGACATTAAACATCGTCCACTCATCAACATCATGGTCACATGCACTGAGGGCCCATACTTTCTGAAGGCTGTTAATTGTTCAAGGCATCGCAAAGATGTCAATTTCTAGTTTCACGTCCTTAGGGAGGCCATTGAGGAGGTTGGGCCACAAAATGTGGTCCAAGTAGTGACAGATGCAGCACGTGTGCAAAGCTGCAAGGAGGCTTGTTGAGGTAGCCTATAGACATATTTGGTGGACTCCATGTTGTGTGCATGCCATGAACAATGCACTCAAGGACATGGGGAAGATTGACTGGATTAAAAGAGTGGTCAATGATGCAAGAGATGTGCAAATGTTTATTTGCAATCACCACACTTCACATGCACTCTTCAGGGGCTTCGCGAAGGAGTTCTTGAAACCAATTGCGACCAGATATGCATCATATTACATTCTCTTGGAGAGAATGGTTGAATTGCAAGAGCCACTGCAACTCATGGTTATGACACAAGAATGGAATCGGTGGGCTTAGTTCAAAACAGAGCAGTGGAAGAAGGTGAACGAGACATTGAAGAGTGATCAGTTTTGGAGTGATGCAAAATACATAGTCTCCATCATTACTGCAGTTTTCTAGGTGATCACATATGGTGATGGGGATGCACCTACCCTTGAAGAGGTTTATGAGTGCATCGATTACATGCTTGGCTAGATGAGGGTTGTTGTGTGTGAGAGGTGTTGGTTCCCAAAACCGCAAATTGAAAATACAAGAGCCTATCAATTCTCCAATAGGATTCCAAATCAGTTCTGGCCAACGAACAGGAATAATCCAAATTCCCCTGCACTTTAGGCTTCGCTACACCTAGGCGGGTAAACCTTCACCTCGAACCTGATCACCTTATTCAAGGCTTTCTATAGCGAATTTAAGCTTGTGAGTTCTCCGATTGGCAAAACCCTCAAACTCGATCAATATAAAGTTATGTGATTGCTTGAAATGATTTGAATGTTTGTGTAAGGTTTATCAATAATTGATTAGATGCTTGCAAGAAGGAAGTATATAGATTTATGACTTCAATTAATAACTCCAATAATTATATTCCAATGATTTTTAAATGACTAGTGCCTTTGTTTATCCGGGCGATAGAGTCAACTATAACAAGGATTATTACGTACAACTTTATGAGACAATATTTATTTAAATATCATCAATTACTCCTAAGCTCTGCAAAAGACAAATCTTATATGCAATTCTCCGTTAGTCCAAAAGGAATTTAACTTCTCTAGCTAGAAGTTCGATTAGACAGAGATAAGGAAACACATATATATTTCACACTATCCTGATTGTTGAACAAAGAGTGCAGGAAAATAGCAAAAATAAAACTCTGTCAGAATAATTCAATAATCTATTTATTGATCACAAAGGACGAATCCACATTTTAATTGCAATCTCTTTGCCTTGAAAAAAAGACCTTTTTATTTATTATTAAAATTTATATTAAGGTCATGCTTTAATATTTACATCTTCCCTTACAAATATTCTTCTTCTACATGTTTATTCGAATGTCTCCCCCTTTCCAAAATTATATAACTCCTATTTATATGCTATTCAATGAATAGTCATACTTCTTTCAAAATTAAATGACATCTTCTCCTTAAATAATTGCACCTCCTTAAGACTAATAACTAATCACTCGAATATTTGGAAATATAAGGTTCTAGCCGATAATTATTTGTTAGTGTTCTCAAAACACTTATAACAACAAATTTATTAAAACTTTTAACTTTCTAAAATAAATGTTCTGGGTGCATATAATGACGGCTTTCTGGAATTATTTCTGGTACTTAACTTTCCTTGTGCCTAAGACGATGTTGAGGCTATCAGTACCAATACTGGAGATCATTTCTCTGCAAAACAAAAACTATGTTGTTTGCTCTTCATCACTGAATTAAAACTTCAATCGTCGTTGTTTAATCTTACAAATTTTATTGTTGTGTATGATTGCTTTGTTCGAACATCATTTGTCTATTGCCGTCTTTGTCTTATTCTCAATATCGAACATCGATATATATAAAAAATCACCTGTTGATGTCCAATGTTATCGTTGCGTTCCAGAATTAAATTGCTTACTCATAAGATTTTATCTGGCTTCCCCAAATTATCAAGCTTTGTCTTCATCAAGCTCTTCAATAAAAACATAGCTAACGTAGTCTGTACTATGAACTCTTGATGGCATTGCATACCTTTTTTCAAAACTGTTGCTGATATAAAATTCATTAGGATTTGTTGCAGACATGTCTACAAGTTTACCTCCATTCGAACCTTGTCGCTTTCTTTGCCGTTAAAACTCCAACACTCAAATATTTTGAATCCAATGGTGTCTGACATGGATTCCTCTGTTCTTCAATGATATACTATGCATAACCTTTATCGCATGTTCAAATTTCCGATGGCTCAAGCCTTTCATTGCTAATAACGTGTATCGAATTTGGGAGACTTTCATTGCTTCACCGACTACTCCTTTTCAAGGTGACATGGAATGTCCTAATTAAATAATTTATCCGTAGACCCTTATGGCAGCGTCTACAAACATCTAGGTTCATATCCATGTTGCTGTCTCTTTAATTTCAAACTGTAACCATCTTTTGAATTCATCGCAGCCTTAGATTAATATCTGCCTTTGAATATTATTGCATATCCTTGTGTGCCAAATTCGATGCAGACTCAATCCATCCACCAGATCACATTTGGGCTTCCATTTATATGTTAAGTTTTTTGTTAATAACCTTTGGCTTATATATTTGTTGTGCTTGACTGGAAACTCTCAATACCATCTCATGTATAGCTTAGTGACTGCTCTGTCAATCTGCATACCATCAGTTGTTGTTGTACATATATTTTATACTTGATCATTTCACTTACCAAATCATGTTATGTGCTGCTAGCACTGTATTTTTCCTGTAGTATATTTGCTGATGTATATTCTTTAAGTTTATATTATTTCTAACCTTTCCTTCACATATCTAGTAAGGTGAATGACATCAACGACAATACTACCAAGTCTTCAACATTATTCCACAAATGGAGGCCATAATTTGTTGCAAAAAATAGGGCTCCATCAAGAGGGACACCACTTTAGCATTCTACAATGAGCACATTCAACCTATCATTCACCGCAGATGGGAGAAGCTAAACACTCATTTGCACGACTGCCTATGCATTGAATCCTAAGTGGTACATGCCTAGGCCTAGTAGAGTTACACCACTTCAAGATGATGAAGTGAAGGCCAGGTTCTTTAGGTGCATTGGTAAGATGTATCATAGTGATACTACTGGTGAGATTCGCTCTGAGTGGACGAAATTTGCCACTCTTATAGGTAATTGCTAATTCAATATTCGCTATTTACTATGTAGAGTTTAGTAACTTTAGTTTTACTATTGGGTATGCTTATGACATTATGTTACAACTTATTATGTTCTAGGTTACTCGGATTTGGCAAAGATGGACATTAGAACTATGGCATAGAAGCATCCGATTTTGTGGTGGAAATGACATGGATTATAGAGGGCAAAGATTACCACATTAGCCATTAAATTGCTATCTCGGGTTTGTAGTTCCTCATCTTTAGAACCTATTCAAGCTTTTAAATTTTAAATTTTTAAGTGAACTTAAGAGTTTTACTTTTCTGATTTTCTCACAAGGACCATTTGTTTGCTATCTCAGGTTTCTAGTTCCTCAACAGCAAAGAGGAACTAGTCTACTTATAGCTTCATCCACTCTATTAAGAGGAACAGACTTACCTCTAAGAGAGTAGAGAAGCTAGTTGTTACAAAGAGAGCCCAGCAACATGATGGGATGTAGAGCTAGAGGATCCATCTCAGATTGATGAGGACGAGATTGCAGCAGAAGCCGATGTAGGGCTAGTTGGTGTTCCTTTGGTGGAACTTGACCATGAGGAGTCTAGTAGTTCTAGTGATGAGGACTTTGGCTTGGGGGATGATTAGAGGCCTCCCTTTCTTACATTTTGACATGATTTTGTACTCATTTTGATATCGATCATGATTCATTATTTCATATCATGCTACTTTGCTCATTGTAATCATGATCATCTTTATGATATATCATATTTCATATTTGAACAATGAATTCTGAATCTTTGATAGAACTAATATAATTTTATCATTATGTGACTATGTATATTACTATGTTACTATGTTGAATGTTCAATGGTTCTGGTTCGTGTTGCAATTTTTCTATGTTCAAGTATTTGGTATATTATATTGAAACATCATTTCATAATTAGCATTTCAAGCTATATATGTATAGTATGCAGGTTCCCCCTCCCCATACCCCCGTCGCTGTCCCCTCGTCACCCTGAAATTGAGGCCCTTTTTTTTGCGTACCTGAAACTCGTCCCGGCATCCCCGCCATCCTGATGTACCCCCATGCCAGTGTTACACTGATGAAGACAGACTATCAACCATCAGCAGTCGCAAAACCTAACTTATCTTTCCCACAACCTCTCATCAGCTAAGGCTCCCATCCTTAGTCTCTGATCAATGGAATTCTCATTCTTAGTCTTCCAGTTCCTTGTACTTGTGTAGTATACGGATACCTATTCTTGGTGAATAGGAGAGCATATTTCTGTCAACTTTTGTCTGACATGTATGTATAATAGTTTTTTTTATTTTTCATGTTTATATTCTATTTCATTTCATTTTAACATGGTAGATAACTATCTAATCTATTGTGTTGTGCTTCATACATCCTGATACCTCCACTATAGATCATGTTTGCCTAGAGCCTGGACATCAAAATCCAACAAATTAACACGCAATAATGAAAAGAATCCTATGTAAGTTGATACCAAATCACCAGCAAAACCATACATACCTTGGTTGGCAATATAGTAATAAGTATATTTAGAGAGTATAGTTTTTAGGCTGGAAATATGTATATATTTATGATTCTTATATGTTTTGTATGAATATATAAATAATATGCCCTACCCAAAAAAAATTGTGCCATACCAGCTTACTGTACCCAATTCTGATTTGGTAAATTAGTAAGAATCGGCAACCAGAAAACTTGTACATTCTGATAGCTGAGACACACTCAGGCAAAATCAACCACTAATTTTTTTCTGAGAGTGAATTTATTAATATGCTCCACCAAAAAAAACAGATTTTAAATGAACTTGGATTCAATCAATTGATCTATTTATGATGCATTTTAATTTTTTTATGCCTGGGCATGAGTCAATTTTCAAATATCTCATTTGAGGCAATTAAAATATGGTGCAGTTAATTATAGCTTACAGTTAGTCGGACAACTTTATGAAACAAGAAGATTTTCTATGAATTTGTTGCAATAAATGATACTTCCAAAAAGAAAACATTGCCACTAAATAAAGTTGCCTCTTTCTAGCATACATACAAGGTAAAAAAAATTAAGCATAGTCAATTGTGCCTTGATAGGTGACTAGGAAGAAACTTCTCAGTTAGAATCATCTTGGAAGCTCCTTCGATTATCTGCCAAATAAGTCATCTAAATCTCCCTAGTTGTCTTGCATAAGCAACCTGTATATGACCTTGTGTATCGATGACATAACTTATGACATTGTACCCGTCTGACCATGTGTCACCAGTATGTACAGAGAGCGTACACATGTACAACTAGATGGAAAGGAAACACTCTTTCAGGAATCATATGGTTAAAATTTGAAAACAGTTTTCATGACACAATGATGGTGCAAGTAAGAGCCATACATAAATCATTTTAAAGGTTCATTAACTCAAGCGAGAATATAGATTACAGGTTTGCTACCTTAATTAATTATTTTATGCAAATGTCACTAGTGACTATAGGTTTTAGTGAAACAGGATTACTCGCACTCATACTGGCATTCTTGCTTCCCAGCTAATGAGCCCAAATTTCTAAATGTCACTAAGTTATATCTAGTTGCAATTGCCACAAAGAATTACCTCAGTACACAAGCAAACAAGGCATCAAATCAGTGAGCAGCACACACATAATACCAAAAGGAAAGAATCGCAGTATTACTGTTTTTATGATCTACTTTCCATGAATTGGAACTTGGTTAAGTCAGTAGAAGTATCTAGCACAATCTTAATCAATTTTGACATGCTACTAGAAATATTTCAGCTACTGTCAAAAGGATTTCTTGTAAAACAAAAGAGACAGTACCTTTCTTCTTTATGAGGCTGCAGAGACATAAATATCAACCATAAGTACATTGGAGATACCACAACAACTAATGGTCTGTACTTGTAGTCCCCTTTCTTGGTCATCATTGAAACTGGCAGGAAGAGCAATGCCAAAAGAAGTGCAAAGTTGAAATTGTTGAAGCCATTTCTCAAATAAAACAACAGTCCTTCTACCCCATACAAATGACTTTCACCTCCTCCTACAACATTATACACTAGCAGATTGAGCACTGATGATGTCCACCTTCCATAATAGTAATAATCAGTCAAAATAGACAGCATCTGTTTACATGGTTGAAATAAAATAAACATATCAGCTTATAGTAGATATAAAATCCACTTCAACAAATAGTGAAGCGACTTTTTCGTCTAACCAAATATGCAGAAATCTAGAACAAACAATTAAAAATTGAAAATTACAGATATGTTCTTTGGAAATCAAAAGCAATGCTTACCATCATACAAATGGAAGTTGTTGCCCCAGCCAGAAAAACTCTTTTAAACCTTCCAGTGGCTAAAGCATAGACAACCAAAGGACCTGCTGTAAGAATAGAGAATGGCCAACCAAGAAGAACACCAACAGCTGCCACTGAAACAGCTATGGCAGGCCTATCAAGGAGAAGTGCAGCTGATGAGAGGGTAATTGCATACATTGAAAATGTACTTGGCAAGAAACCTATACAAACAATATGAACTAGGATTCAGATACCAAATGTAAAGTGTATGATACGATTATTTTGCCTTCAGAAATCATTTTTAAGAAGCAAAAACAGAAAATAGTACTTACTTGTACTAGCTATAAAGCATCCACTTGAAAAAGCAAGCAAGAAAAGGGTGGTAATTGCCAGCCTTCGGCCATATTTTGAAGATACAGCTACTACAAGAGCTGTATCTGAAATTACTGATGCAAAACCAAGGAACAGCCTCACCAGGTAGAATACTGCTACCTATCAGCAACCACAAGAATCAAAATTATCATATCATTCAAATAATTGAATGTAATGAAGCCTGCAACATCTATGACAAACTGGATTTCTGCCTACTTCAAAGCTTCAAAGAAGGTGGGTACTACCTTTCCTTGTTCCATACCAAAATACCATGAGGCTGGAGCAGCTATCAGTGCGTGCAAAACAATGTATAAATATGACCGAAGAGCAAAATCAGAGCTACAATACACACATCAAAATTCTTAGTACTTTCAATGATACTGGCAAGCTAAATTTTGAACATGAAAAGTTTTTAAACAACTCCACATACAAAAGTAAACTTTCCCAAGGAGCTAAGTACAATATTCATTAAATTTTCACTAATAATAAAACACCAAAGGCTTAATGTTGGATGCATTTGCAATTTATATTATAGACTTTGTTCTTCCAGGATTTGAGTAAACTCCATAGAGTTTGATATCATGGTTGAAAATTGTATTTTATCACACATTTAACCACTTGGATATATATTTCATTTTTCTGGAATTTGACATACAATATCTTGGCTTGGACTTCAAGAAAGTTGCATCAGATGTATATGACTCAATACAAAGACAACAATATGATGCAACTAACATACTTCAAAACATAGCAGCAAGTATCTTTTGGGAAAAAAATCAGCAAACTAAAAGTACAAGCTTTTTTAAAATAATCAGGAGTTAAAAGGGAAAAAATCAATTTAGGGAAAAACATTAAAAAACGTTTAAAAAGAGACAAGAACTAGTTGTTTGTAAAATTTAAAGGCATTTCCATAGAAAAGTGATATAGAGAGAAAATAAAATACAGAATTCAGCCCATGAATTGTCCAAATAAAAAGTGTCTAAAATAGTAGAATGCAGTGTAGCATGCAAGCTTTTCTACTAAATGATTCTTTGGTAAATTCTATATAAAGTTGATGAAGTTATTGCCAAGTTAACAATAAAACAGTTGAATGATGTGTGAGTAGACCTCCAGTCTTGTTATACGATGTGAGTGGATAGTAAAATGTTACAAAATTGCATTCCAAATTATTATTAATATCAAAAGAATGTTTAAACTTTAATCATAGAGATTGCACTACCATAACAAACTCTGAAAACTTTAAAAACTTAGTAAGACCTCAAAACAACCACAATAAACATGTTTACAATCAAGTAGGATAAAAGAAAAAAAACATTTTATCACTGTAAAATTTTCAAGTAGGAAACTTCGGCAAATATATCGTCCAATACAAATATAATCTATCAATAAAAGAGAAACCATTTCTCGTAAGAGGTAGAGTCAAATGGGCATGAGTTGTGCATTTTCAAAGATTCAAGGTACAAAACCAAGTCACATTCAAAAGCTTTGCTATTAAACCAAACTTTCAAATTAAGTCAAAGTACTCAATCATATAAAGTAGAAGTAGAAGATAGACACAAAACACATTTTAGGATAGATATTCGTAATATCAAAATAAGCATACAAAATCACAATGACCAAGACTTCAATTTCACAAAGATTGGACATGTTGGTGCAATATTGGGTTACATATAAACATTAGTCTGATGTTTTTATGCAGCCAAGGGTTTTTGTAATATAACTTGAAAGAATGATAAAATGTTATGCAAACAAAAGATGACCTACACATAACATTTCCTCTTTACTTCTATTAATGAGACTGAGTAAAAATATAGCATTGTCATATTCATCAAGCAAAGCAATGATATGAGAAAGAGTGCAAAGCAGAATTAAACCCAAGCCATATAGCCAATAATATGGATTATTTCTTTCATGAGAACTAATTTACAAGGCTGTCACTGCCAATGTATAAAAAGATAGATCATCAAATGTTGTTTAAACCAAATAACATACCAATCTTCACAATATGTTTACACCCCCTTTTCTACCTAGGGAAGAACCCATGGTAGAAGAGGAAGTCAATAATCCAACCTTTGATACTGAGGAAGAATTTGCAGAAATATACTCAAGTTTAGAACCTAAAGTTAGAAGGAACATCTCCTTTAGGGATTATTGTGATGTCAAAACATGAATTGCACCAAAAAGGAAAAGAGGACAATAAGATAAAGAATTAAAAGAAAGGGTGTGTAAGATAACCCTTCCCAACTTTGATGGATTTGAAAAATTTGTCGTGCGATCATGGGTCCAAAAATTGGACACTTATCTTTCACTTAGCCCCATGACAAAAGAATTCACTGTATTCCACTTAAAGGAACATACTCAAGTTTAGAACCTAAAGTTAGAAGGAACATCTCCTTTAGGGATTATTGTGATGTCAAAACATGAATTGCACCAAAAAGGAAAAGAGGACAATAAGATAAAGAATTAAAAGAAAGGGTGTGTAAGATAACCCTTCCCAACTTTGATGGATTTGAAAAATTTGTGGTGCAATCATGGGTCCAAAAATTGGACACTTATCTTTCACTTAGCCCCATGACAAAAGAATTCATTGTATTCCACTTAAAGGGAACCGCCCATGATTGGCAGCACCATGGCCTTGTTACCCAAGGTCATCAACATATAACCATTTTGATGAATTTACACAAAAACTCGTCACAAGATTTGATCAAAGGCATCCGGAATGGTGTTTTAAAGAACTCAACTAAAACAACAAGGAATGGCAAAAGAATTTCTCGCCGAATTCCAAAAGCTATCCATCATGGTACCAAAGATTTCTCGAAGGATTAAAAGAATCAATCCAATGCATGGTAAGTGCCCTCAACCCAACAAACCTTGAAGAGGCAATTCAAAAGGCAATGAAATTCAAAATTAACCCTTCAAAAGATAAGCCCAAAAGTATTGCTTAAAACACACATTACAAGTATCCTCATAAGATGAAAGGCATAAGAAGGAACTCCGAGGAGAACATGCTTTCATTGTAAAAAGAAATGGTAGTGCAGACATGTACTCCAAGAAGATAGTGCCCTAAAATAGCGAGATGATCAAAAATGAGAAATTTGTGCTTTAAGTGTAAAGAACCATGGGAAGCTAGACACATATGCGAAAAAGGAAGCGAAACTTAGAATATATAAACTACCTCCAACAAAGAAACAAAAGAAAACCCTAGCAAGAAGACCAAGTATGATGATGAAAAGCATGGAACTTTAGCTACCATCTCTCAAGCCTCCAAACATCATCCATTTTGAATCAAAAGCGCCCTCAAAGGGCATAAGGTTATTGCCCTTGTGGATAGTAGGGCATCCCACAACTTCATCGATGAGAAATTAGTTGCAAAAAGGAAATTGGAAACCAAGAAGTTTAAGGGGTTTGCAGTAGCTAGGGCTAATGTAGCGATGGCTCAATGATAATTCCCCAACTAGAGATCACTTTGGGGAAACAAATCATCAAAGAAAAGATTTTTGTGGTAACACTAGATGTCAATGTGATATTGGGAACTCCTTGGATACACTCCTTGGGACACTTCATTATGGATCTCCCAAATCTAGAAATTTGTTACCAACACAATGGTCATGAAATCACCTTGAGAGGGTTACCTAATGTAGCCCCAAACGTTGTCTCCCCCAAAAGAACAAAGAGGATTTTTAAACATTGACAAGGAGAGTAGGCTGTGCAATGTATGATTCTCAACAAGACCTTTGCCCAAGGAAAAACAATTCACATTGATATCCAATCCATTTTGAATAAACATAAGAAAGTATTCAGTGATATTCCCTTCGGACTACCCCCAAAAAGAGGATTTGAACATACAATAGAATTAGAAGAAGGGACGAAACCTGTGATCACTACCCCCTACCAAACCCCCGCAAGTTCAAAGAAGTGGCAACAGTGAAGAAAAAAGATGGTACCATGAGGGTGTGTATAGATTAGAGAGCTTTAAACAAGACTACAGTAAAAAAACATTGCCCTATTCCAAGAATTGATGAGTTAATCGATGAACTCCATGGAGCTAGATATTTCTCCAAAATTGATCTATGATCTGGGTATTGTCAAATAAGAATGAGAAAAGAAGATATTCCTAAGACAGCCTTTAGGTGACACTATGGGCACTTTGAATTTTTGGTCCTACCTTTTGGCCTAACAAATGCTCCAGCAACATTTCAGTCATGCATGAATCTTATATTTAGGAAACAACTAAGGAAGTTCCTACTCATATTTTTCGTGACATCCTTATCTATAGCAAGACATGGGAAGAACACCTTAAACATATTGAGGAAGTCCTCAACATCTTGGACCAAGAATCTCTATATTCCAAAGGCGCCAAATGTGAATTTGGGCTAGAAGAGATCCTCTACCTTGGTCATAAAATCAATGCACGAGGGGGGGAGCATAGATGAAGTAGAAATTGAAGCCATTAAGGAATGGCCAAAACCAAAAACTCTAACAAAGCTAAGGGGGCTTTTGTAATGTCCCAACCTGTTTCGTACTGAATTTTATGTTCTTATTTCCTTTTCTACTCACTGTGTAAATTTGTCAAGCAGTTGCATTCATTCTATTAAATGTAGTTTACTGCAATATTTGAGGAGATTCTGATTTGTGGGTCAACTGTTGTTTCAGAAAATCAGTCTTGCTTTGTGATGCATAAATAAAGAATATGAATTGCAAGCAAAGAACAAATACATTCTTCACAAACTCTGACATTCTCCAACTTGCTGTTCATAATTGGAAATTTGTATTGCAAGAGACCTGATTCTTTTCTACAGCAGAAACCAAAGAACAACTATACAATTTTCTGACCTTAATTGGTAATAACAGTCTATGACAATCTGTATGTAGAAATGCAGCCAATTTAAGGCACACAGAAACCTCCAGATTTTATCGAACTTCCTTCACATCATCACCAGTGATAGCAGCACCAGCCATTCCTCCATTCACAACCAAACACTTAATACTTGAAACTGACAATCTCAACTTCTGCAAATGATCTCACGCCATAGAAAGATGGTATGCATTTGTACCACTAAACAGAAACTCACAAATCAGCATCATTCAAACTCACACTATGACATTCTTGTAGCTGCTCTACCCCTTCATTATACCACCTAGTCAGCTCATGCATAGGGCACAAAATACACCACAAACTAACTCAGAACTGAAATCTCCACAACCTTGTTCTCAGAATACCACCAATGTGAACGAGAACAGCACCAAAGTGAAACGCCCATGCCAGAATGGACGTTGCTGTTGGTGAATACTCCTGAATCTCCAAGGAACCCACACAGGAAGAAAAGCTTCAGTTCAGAAGCAATTTGCACCCATAATATGCCTCTCGAATAGAATTAAAGGTGCCCCAATAAAGAGAAGGAAGACTACAGTATTGTGAAAAGGCTCATGCACTTATTCAATGTTCACAGCATTACAGAAATAATAATGAGCACTCTCACTATTTCTGAATTTGTAATTATTTCTCTTTTGTAACAAATGAAGCTGAATAATAAGATTGTCTTGAGGATATCTATCAATCCTGAAGATATTGTTCCCCTAAAGAACTTGTTCTCCAGAAGCTAAAACCAAACGACAAACCTGCTATATTCCTGTTCAATAATCAAACTCCCACCCCACATCTAAATGAAACTCCCAATCCCCTTTTACTTGACCTCCAATGTAGCTGCCAGGAAGTTCTTTAAATTATTTAATTTTTAATTCCTCAACTCGCATGAGACAAAAAAAATATTTCACCCTTTTTAGACTTTATATGTGTGCAAATGTACTATCTCCCCCTCCTCCTCCATCTCCTCCACCTCCCCTCCCTGCCCTCCTTGGGGCCTGCCTCCCTACTACTGTCTCTGCTTCTCCTCTCCTAACTCAGGGTGGTACCGCTACCCCTCGCCCTCTCCCCACTCTCCCCACAGCTCCGCTCCCCCTCACCACCTGGGCTATTGCTACCCTAATCCTCTCTGCCTCTGGCGGCAACCCTATCCTGCCCACCACCTGTAGCCTCCTAAACCACACCCTGTACTCCATAGTACTCCCAGCATCTACCTTCCCTCCTACCCAATCCCAGTGAACGGCCTGAATGGCCCTCCACATAGTAATCAACCCCTACCTGTCCAACGGAACCCCAAACTTTGATCGCCTCTCCTGGGTAGTACACTGGTACCAGTGCTCCGCATATGGTACTCATTTCAACATTAATTAACTACTAATGTGGGGACATGATTGTAAGAACCTCAACTGGTTCTAACTTTGGCAAACACCAAATTGCTTCATTTCTTAGATGTTTGACATTTTGTCAAACACTTTGAAGAAACCTCTATCTTGTTGTCTTCTATTTTCAGATTGTGTTTTAATGCTTGGAATGGTTTCATATGAAGTTTAAATGTTTGCAAACGATTACTAAGAAACCCAAGCAAAGAACTTAAAAGAAAATGCAATCTTTTTTGACTTTTTTGAATGCATACATATGATTTTTAGATGCAAAATGTGCATCTACAGCCAATGGACATTTTCACAAACACTTGGCATGAGAATTAATATGCTGAATAAGAGCAGTTCAGATACGACATTACATCAAACACTTGGAGTGCATTCTTATTTATTCCTCCACAACTAATCAAAACAATCTACAATGACAGCATAAGAAATTTATTTATAATTTATAGAAAGGAACCTGTAGCTGTTTGCATATATTATTTGACATCCAAGTTTGTAACACAGCCCTTATTTATTACCTTTGCTCCCATAAACACAAGCGCTGCCCATAAATATTGAACACGGCACTATAATGAACTGCTGCTGCTGCAAATGAAGGACAACTTCCCAAACTCCTAAATGCTGGCCTCTAAAGGTGTAATGTCCCCTTTTTTGGGGGTAGATTATTTTGTGCCACGTCGTTAGCCTTTTTATCTTGGTCCGAAGGGCTAACCGAGGCATGGCAGTGTTCCAGGAGATAATTGGCCTAGGTGATTTCAGTTTCAGGCCAATCGGAGAAGTTTCCACAGGTTTCTAGGGTACTTACTATTTATAGTAAGTTGGCAGGGTTCAAAATTCTTGGCTTTTCAGTAGTGGACTTGGAGTGTCTCGTCGAAAGCTTTCCGGCAAGCTATCACACAACGTCATCCGACCTCGTTTGGTCCCCCGTTTGAATGCCAACAGATTCCTCACTTTATTTATTATATCACTTTATGACTCAACGGTCATATTTATTTAAAAGTGACTTAAAGTGGAATTATAAAGAGACAGAATGGGAATATGAAGAGACAAAGTGGAGAAACTGAAGAGTCACAGCTGCAGCCATAAGAGGAGGCTTGGAGTCTCATTGTGTATGCTTTAGTTTAAGGATTTTATCTCTCATTGAAAATTCGGGAAGCTTCAGCTTTCGAATCAAAAGAATGAGGACGGAAACCTTCAAGCTTTCTCGGTGAATTGGACGGAAACCCAGTTCATCTCCGATGCGGATTCACATCAAAGTTCGCCATTGTTTTACCAAGTTCTTGGTCATCCAATCTTACAGTTATTTTCTCTATTTCAGATTGGATATTGTAATGCATGGTTATTGTATTGTTGTTGTATAATACAAACCATTTTCTGAGAAGTGTTATAAGATTATATTTGCTGGTTATTCAAATATATATCTGTTGGTTATCTGCATGTTTCTATTTGTTTCAATCTACTTGAGATAAATTTATGAAACATCAAAGAATGGCCGGTTAGGGTCATTTCAGTGGTATCAAAGCTAAAAATCTTGCCAGCCTGTGAGGTTTTCCTTCAGATTTCATATTGGAGATAAATGTGTAATTTTCAAATATCGATTTTATTAAGCAGGCTTAGTTTCAGTTTTGTGAGCCAGGAGGATTAATTCATTTCCAGAAAACTTGGTAGAAGTTATCATTAGTCTGGAAGCCATATTTGATTAAGGCAGAAAGAGAAGTGCTAGAGTGGTTATCTCAGATTGTGCGTGTGCTGGGACCAGAAGAGTATCGTATCTGCATTATTTGTTAATAGTTCTTTCTACTAGCTAGGAATTTTAAACTAGCATTCGCGTGAAGGAAGTCCCAGCAGTTGTATCGAAACCTCTATTTAATGCATGCGACTGCATCCAGTCATATATCGCGGGTGTTTGTTTATGCACGAGCCAGCAACTTGGGTTTGTTATCGGGAGCCACACCTACAGGAAAAACATGTGACTGTAAGAGGAGACTGGGTGCGAAATCAGTGGGCCTGGGAGCCTACTCGGCTTTTAAACAAACTGTCGTGATTGGCTTATAGTGTTTGATATTGGCAGGAAGGGAGAAACGTGACTGAGGAGTTAGTCACTAATGCGAAGTGTAGAAGGCACCTCTGGCAGCACGCGCACGAGCAGTGAGCTCGTGCCTAAGGCACAGAACAGGTAACGGCTTCCCAACGTGAATAGAAGGAAGTCTTGCGCGTCGTGGCTGTAGACACGCAAGGTTGAGTGGAGACCAGTCCATTGCAGGCAAAGGAAGAGCAGTTACTCCTTCCGCAGGATAGTCATCACACAGTTGGTCCCAATCGGATTGCACACTCGGTTGGCAACAGCCCGCACCTCACAGCATTGGGCGGAATATGGTAACCATGAGTTGAGACTCACGCGTCAATACACCCGCACCAGTAAATCTCCCAGGGTCGTAAAGAACTACTGGCTGTGATACCAGTAGGGAACAACAACGCACGGGAAGTCATTCCATAGTCATCGACACCAGCAGGGTTGTGCCAGCGTTTCCAAGCATATTCACGAAGGACACAGCACTTACTGGACGTGGTGAGACATGTACATGCTAGGTCGTCCACAGTTCGCACTTCAATCTTTGCATTGTGTCGAAATTATAAAAGTTTTTTGAGTCGTTCTTATCATTGGCCTGTTGTAAAATTAAAGAGCGTATGCCAGCACTAAACTTACTGCCTTCTAGCATTCAAACTTAGTTATTGTATGCTTATTTCCTGTTTGATTCGAGCATTTAATGTGATTGAAATCTAGGGGTGCAAGCACTCGGTTCCGAATAGAGGTGTCAATTGAAACAAAGATTTTGATACCATTAGTCATTCATACTCGCGCCCATATTATAAACTAAGACATGCTTTCAGTCAAAGAACAATTTTGAAAACATTCTTATTGGGCACTAGTGCTGCTCGCACTTAGAGCATTGGAATTCTCAGAACACATTTGCGGGAGTACATTGGTGTTGAACAATTGTATGTTGAATGACCTATGATAAACAAATACTCTAGTTCTGTATAACAATATTTGGAAAAACAAGACACCTCCCTTACTAAACAATCAAACACATGCACAGTTTGAAGACAAACAAGTCCAAGCATAACTTAGTTACGGTTACCACAGTGGCGCATCAGATATATTTCTTTAAGACAGCCAGCACTGGAACATTACAGCGGTGTATCTCTAAGAAAATAAACATCTTTAGTACCACTGCATCATTCAAACACACGCACCATCCAGAACAACCAGTCAGCTCAGAATTCAGTATAAATACATACATCCAGCAAATCAGTAATTTTTTTAGTACAGTAGCAAGGATATTACAGTAGCAGTATTCAGAATTTCAGTGTCAGGAACAGGGAATTATTTGATACCTTCAGCAGAAAGAATCAGAATTAATTTTGCGATAACAGCAATCCTCGATTATAGGATTTGATTCAGTCTTTGGTGGAAACTTAGAGAAAACTAAATCATGGAGTCTTTGGAAAGCCCAATATTCTCTAAGGAATTCAATGGCACGTTTTACGGTGTGCAACTCAGAGATATTCGGAAGAAAATGGAGATAGGCAATGAGTTATGTTGCCTTGGATGGCAATTGGAGGAGCAGAAAATTACAAGACGCATGCTAGCCAAACTCAATGAGATAAATTCATATCTATCTAGGATAGATCAATCAGATTGCAGGCTTTTCAATTGGGCCATGCATCCCTCAATGGTTGCCTTGGTGCAACGCAGATTTATGAGTCATCCCCTTCGAGATGTTAGGCTTGCAGTCGCCTCATGTCTCAGTGAGATCGCTCAGATTACAGCCCCTATTATTCCTTACACCGAGCACATTTGGAGACAGGTGTTACAGCTGATTGTAGACAACTTAGATGGACTGTGATATGAAAGAGATTCTACTTTTGATAAACACGTAAAAATCTTGGAGTTAGTGGCAAGCACTAGATTCTTCAGTCACATGTTGAATCCAGGTTATGATAAAATGATTCAACAATTATTTCAGTGTCTCCTAAATAATTACAAGGAGCGTCATCCAGATGGGGTAAAGACATGCATAAGGACTATCTTATCCTCGACCTTAGATGAGGACTATGACATATGCAAACAATTACAATCTGAATTGTTGGCAATATGGAGAGGGGGAATAAGGTACGCATCCATGGCATATGAACTCTCGGCCGAATTAATTAAGCTTCAAGCTGAAAAATTCATGAGTTTATTGTCTGAAAATGAACAAGTCTCATTAGGCTTACAGGTTGCAAGATCTCCGGTGATAGGCTAGGACCTAGTGAGTACAGGGCAGATTTGTTTCTTATGCCAGGAGGGCTGGTCACGGGGGCATGTTTGCAAGATTGATCAAGGGAAAGATAAATTGCAACCTAGTGGTAGAGACATTACAGTTGTGACTACATCTCTTCCGAGGCATAGTGGAGAGAGTTCAAAACTTTACTTTGGTGACTTGGTGGCTGAAGTTGATAAATCCATGATTATACGTTGTGGTAACCAGTTGGAGACCTTCAGCGATTCAGGGAATGAGGAATCGTGTGACTTCTTTAGCAGCACTTCACTCTTGCATCACACTGATATGGATGACCCATTTGGCAGTACATCTCAAGATAACACTGATGAGAAGTGTGTCTTAAAGAGTCAGTTGAAAGTTAGTGATGACATCATTATTGCAGCACTGGTTCACCATAATAGCACTCACCAGATCATTGATGATCTGTACAGGACAGCTCAGAGGGATAGAGGGCAAGACGCCCTAAGGATTGGATCCTATACTGCAAATTTACAGGGGGTCAGAATAGCATTTGAGGATTGGAAATCAAAGTATCTGAGATTACTTACGGACCGTGACCACCTATTACAGATTGTTGGGAATTGTGCTGAGCAATTGAGGGAGAAGGAGGTTGAGGTCAATAGGCTCAATAGGGAGCTTAGTTCTACTCAAGGCACTTTAGAGCATACCTGTATTGCTCTCCAGGAGGCAAGAAATCAGATTGTGGTCTCTAGCCAGTACAGGGAGCAGGATGATAGGGATAGGTCTGAATTCTATTAGGAGGTGTGATTCAGGAGCTTGACAGCATACAGCAGACCTATGACTTGGACAGTTGTCCAAGAAGATCCTTGGGTCACTGAGAGTTTCTTGATGAGTTAGACCCCTTTCAAACAGTGGATAACTCTTTGTTTGAGATGGGTGCCGAGTTGACATTTGATAATCCCCTCTTTGAGATAGAAGAGGGAGATACTTCCTATTCCCAGGATGAGGATGAGGTCGGCTACAGGATCTGGGACCCAAGTCCAGTTATGGGAGATGAGTCTTGGCCACCAGGTTGGAGTGGCGGGGTGAGCTCAGTTGTTGAGCAGTTTGGTTCTTACAGCAGCAGTCCAGGAGGGGCAGTTATGACTTGTGGCACGATGGGTGATATACCCTTCCTTGCACTACCTCTCATTGTTGATGATCGAGTAGAGCTTCTTCAGTAAAGGGTTATCGAGCTTGGCATGTTGGTTATGATGGTTGATGTGAATTTTTCACACAATGGTATACATTGTACGACTTCGGGTATTGAGAGACAATCACGGAATCCTTATACTAATTTGGGATTTCCAGTAGAGTTGTTCAGTGCATCGCAGGTTAGCCTTGTTGCATGGGATGCATTTTGTTTTCCATTCAGCCCACCTACGGAGGACCTTATTTTCCGATTATTGGATAGGAGTGGGGTGAGTGATTAATTGAGCACGCTTCCCTGCTTGCAAATGGAAGCCTTGTCCGGCAGTCTCGATAGCTTGCCTCTTCAATGCAGTTTTTGGTTCGAGCTACATATCAGAGGGGCAGTGTTATGGCAGATGGACACCTCTGGTAGTTCACTCAGTGTGGACATAGAGCGTCGAGATATTTCAGCCAGCTGGGGAGATGGGTGGCCCTTTTGCTTAGGGGATCCAGGAGGGACATACTCGCAGTTGGTTTTCATTTTGGGAGCCGATTGGTATGAGGTTTGTTTTTTCCTTGCATATGACCGTAGAGGTGCTGGTGATCCCAGTTGGAGTAAGGTTCTTAGTTGGGTTGAGACCTTTCTTACAGATGATGGTAGCACAGGGCAGATTGGTTCGATAGATCCTACAGTGATTTGGGATCCTGGCATTGGATTGGTTGTTGTTTTGTTACTGTGTGAGTGGCTTCACAGGTCGGAGCATAATGATTGTTTCAGTTTCACACAACAGAGTGGTGGAGCAGCTTCCCTGAGGTTGGTTTGGGATCCAGGCATTATGATCTCAGCATGCAGATACCGATTACTTGAGGGCAAGCAATCTCCGGGAAGGGGTGATTTGTAATGTCCCCTTTTTTTGGGGTACATTATTTTGTGCCGTGTCGTTAGCCTTTTTATCTTGGTCAGGAGGGCTAATTGAGGCATGGCAATGTTCCAAGAGATAATTGGCCTAGGTGAGGCCAATCAGAGCAGTTTCTACGAGTTTCCAAGGTACTTACTATTTATAGTAAGTCGGCAGGGTTCAGAATTCTTGGCTTTTCAGTAGTGGACTTGGAGCGTCTCGCCGAGAGCTTTTCGGCAAACTACCACACGATGTCATTTGACCTCGTTTGGTCCCCCGTTTTAATGCCGACAGATTCCTCACTTTATTTATTATATCACTTTATAACTCAACGATCATATTTATTTAAAAGTGACTTAAAGTGGAATTATAAAGAGATAGAATGGGAATATGAAGAGACAAAGTGGGGAAACTGAAGAGTCACAGTTGTAGCCATAAGAGGAGGCTTAGAGTCTCATTGTGTATGCTTCAATTTATGGATTTTATCTCTCATTGAGAATTCGGGAAGCTTCAGCTTTCGAATCAGAATCCTGATGACTGAAACCTTCAGGCTTTCTCGGTGGATTGGACAGAAACCCAATTCATCTCCGGTGCGGATTCACATCAGAGTTCGCCATTGTTTTACCAAGTTCTTGGTCATCCGATCTTACTGTTATTTTTTGTATTCCAAATTGGATATTGTAATGCATGGTTATTGTATTGTTGTTGTATAATACAAACCATTTTCTAAGAAGTGTTATAAGATTATATTTGCTAGTTATTCGAATATATATTTGCTGGTTATCTGCATGTTTCTATTTGTTTCAATCTACTTGAGATATATTTATGAAAAATCAAAGAATGGCCGGTTAGGGTCATTTCAAAAGGCAGCAATCTACATTTAAAAACATTCCCAGCACTCTGCAATTTAAGACTGATATGAAACGTTGGATCTTCTTCACCATTTGAATGACAATTTGAAGCACAAATGGATGGCTCTGAATGATTCCACCTCCAGACACAATCTCACTGGGTAGTTTCACCAGTTCAAAGTGCATCATCTGGATAGAATTCACAATTCAATCAGATAAAAATATCCGAGAACGCTTGGCTCTCAACCCTTCACAATTTCACCAAAATCAAAAACCAATGCAACAAGAATGACTTTTGATTTCTCTCCAAGGCTCTTTTATACTATTTCCCCATGGATCTTCATTAGCAAGGCTCTTTAATGATTTTGATATTTGCTTTTATAATAATGAGTTGACTTTATAATATATCATTAATAAAGCACACTTTAAATCAATGAGTATTAATTACTCATTACCCTCAACATAGCCCCCACTTTATTATAAAGTCAGTTTGTAACTTTATAATATAACTTACATAATTAAACATTATTAAAGACCATTAAAATATTAATATCTCATTAAATATTAATTATTTTGACGAGCCGTCTGAACCAGGGAGTCAACCACTACATCCTCTGTCTGTATGACTTCCTTACTAAAAATAGAAAGGGCCCATCTCTATCAACCTCAGACTTACTACAAATAGTAAGTATATGAAACTGAGCCCAAATGAAGTCCAATCTGAGCCAAACTAAGACCAAACTAGAACATACTAAATTCTGGAGAAGACAAGAACCTCCATTAACCAAGCCTCTGCCTCAGAAGTCCCTCTATCCACACTAATTAGCCTACAAGGGACACAATAATCCCTCAAGCTCTGATGCTCATGAAAATGGGGACATTACGATGACTTAGCATTTAAATAATACTAAAATATTAATCCCATTGTCTAGGAAGGGGCATTACAACTTTGTGGGATTATGCAGTTACTATCGGCGTTTTGTTAGAGGATTTTCCAAACTAGCCGCTGCACTCACAAACTTGAACAAAAAGGGTATCTTAGTGTGGAATGAAATGACTCAACAGGATTTCAAGTAACTAAAGGAAGTAATGAGCTCATGCCTTGTTTTAGCCATCCCCGATTTTACGTTACCTTTCGAATTGCAAAGCGAAGTTTTTGGGGAAGGAAATAAAGCAGCCTTTTTGCAAAATAAGCATCCCATCACATTTGAAAGCTGCGAGCTCACTAAGACTGAGAAACATCATTTGATCTATGACAGAGATGTTGGCTATCATGCATGCCTTAACCAAGTTTAGACAATACTTAATTTGTGGGAAATTTAATGATAAGACAGATCATAATAGCTTAAGGTTCTTTATGAATTAAAAAGATATAAATGACAGGCAACAAAAGTGGGTAAGCAAGATACAAACTTACAATTTTGGCATTGAGTATGTAAAAGGGGCAAACAATGTTGTAGCGAATGCCTTGTCACGACAACCATATTTGAACTCCATAACAAGCATCATCGCAAAATGGAAGAATGATATCATTGTTGAGTATGTAAAAGACCAAAAAGCTAATGGAATCCTAGAAGGGAATTTACCCAATGAAGAGTACAAAGCAGTAGAAGAACTTATCCTATATAAAAATAGGATATTCCTTTCGCCCAACTCAAAAATGGAAGATAAGATCATCAAGGAATACCACAACAAGGAAGGACGGGGAGAGGGGCCAAAGACACACCCTAACCAAATCCACCTTGCAGAGATCCCACATGGAAGCAATAACACACAAGTGAGAGAGAGAATGCAGATCAACTTCTTTATATTTCATCAAATAGATTCATACATGTCCGGCTGTAAGGCCTTCCCGATTATGGCCAGATATTACAATTCAAGTACAGAAGTCCTCCAACATGCGACGATCTGAAACTATCTTCAATCTTCTAACTTCTATCTTATGCTCCAAAAACTGACCCCCTAAATTATAACCAAAGACTACAATATATACAAGAGGCTACCGAACAAGTCGGCCTTGAGATCCACCATCAACGAAAGGAACAACCAGATCTAGGTCCCCACGCTTCCCGATAATAGATACCAGCATTAAATCCATGACCATAATTAATTGCACAAGTTGGCCTGAACAGGAAACTAAAACAAACAACTCAGTAAGCAAGGATAACCAAGCGCAGACAAGCATCACCGAGTGCCAGGGAATTAACCGAGCGCCAGAGAGATAACCGACCAACTCGGTTAAAGAAGGAAACCGAGCAACCACCGAGCCAACTCGGTCAAAGAAGGAACCGAGCAAAACAGAAAATTCAAACTTCTTTTTGGTAACACAGGATTGCCAAGGACCCGAGATGCTCCTGCATCAGAATAATTTCAGTTTCAATTTCAATTTTATGTCTCACATCTTTGATCTGTTCATAAATCAATGATATTCTTGGGTCAATTGATTAAGTAAATCTTGTTAGAGGTGAGGGAATATAAATAAGATGTGCAAATTAAGAGTCAACAAACATATCCCCACAAATAGGATACAAAAACTCTTCTTTAAGTCTGTTGGGACCTTTAGATTATTATTTACTTTAGTTTCAAGAATGCAGAAGATGGAGAAACTGAAGGTAAGTTCTTCAAGAATTAAAAAAACCATGTAACTTGGATGGGGTCGTAATTGTTCGATGCAATATGATTAATATCGAAGCCTTTCATTGGCTTGTATAAGTAACCATGAGGGTTGATGTGCCTAGCTTAAAAGTTATATCTGGTACAATTTATCATATTGGGAATTAATTATTTTAAAGAGTCACAATGGAAGGATTCTTTTAACCCTTCAATAAATAGGGTTGTTACTCTTCCAAAGGGTGGTAATTGTGAAAGGTCGTGATCATTGCAAAGGGCACACATGATGAAGAGGTGTAACTCTCCCCTACATTAGAAGATATAAAAGAGAGAAGGTTTCATTTGAGGTGGACATCCAAGGGAGATCAATTTGGGGAATAATTTATAATTCTCAAAGGCAACAATGAAAACTGGTGACTCAATTCTTATGAAAGGTGGTGACCCTTTCTCCAATAAAGTATAAAGGAGAACTCATTCCAAGCATTGAAGGACTTATCAATCATCATCCTCCATCCATCATCCCTCAAGAAATCAAGCAAACAATCATCAAATCCACCTCAATCATCACTTCATCTTGGGATTAACAATACATACAATTCCACAATCAAGAATCACTCTATCAAATCAAAATTCATTCAACCATCACCCATCAATATATCAAACTAGCTAACATTATATCATCACTCTTCAATCATCTAATCAAGGTTACTTAATTATAACTCACCAATACCTTCAATCATCAAATCAAAAGAATTTGTTCAAGCAACTGACCATTCAACAACAATCGATCATCCAGCAGAAGCAATCATATAGCAGAGACAATCAAACAAACAGCAGAAGCAATCATGAATGCAGCAGAACCACCTATTTATAATCTCTTAATTATTGTAATATGAAAGAATAGATATGTATATGCTTTATAATTATACATATAGATAAGAATACCTATATATTTATACTTGATTATGTGTAGTTGATGAATGCTTGAGTCTAAATGTTTATGCATTTATCAATACAAAATTCTGTAATAATCAATCACGTGGAAGGGAGTAAGGGAGTGCAAGGAGGGGGGATGGTGAAAGATTCTTCACTAGGTATGGAACTTCATAAAGATGGTTAAGGGCCATTGGTTACGCACCATGAAGCCACCTCCTAATGATGGTTAAGGATGATATGAGGCCAAGGAGGATAAGGTCCTGCCCTTGGGCCAGGGCTGAGGGTCAATTTAAGGGCACCCTGTTGCAGCTCCCCTACTGTCCCCACATTGATCAATTATTGAAGTGAACCAAAAGGGATCCTCAATCATCAGAGATGAGAGGTTGATATGATGGAGGGGAACAGGATACAGACCTCACTAGGTACACCACATCATGATGATGGTCAAGGACCATCAATTGAGGACCACATCAGGCCAAAGAGGATAAGGTCCTGCTTTGGGCCTATGGTAAAGGATACTTGGGGCACCTCATCATGTTTTCCATTACAACCCTCATTATGGTTGAGCCCCCCAACTAATCATTGAGATCTGTTGTGTATATATATATATATATATATATATTTACTAACCCTAGAATTGGATGTACTTCATGAGTTATATCTACATTATTATCTAATCTGGTTGCAGGTTTCCAAAACAGGCTTATCTCATCTTATTCTTGAGTACAGACTATATCTCTAATTATATCATGCTCTTTGTTTCGTTCCAGATTTGTGAATTTAGGGCAAAGTATAATGTGATCCCAAAAGGGTACATTACGCCCAACTGTTGTGAACCTCTAGGCTTGTCCAATCATAATTTTCATTTCAAACATCATTCAGCTTATCGTACAATTGTACAACCATCTGAAAAATAGTTTTCAGTCTGTCGATGAAAATGCAAATACATGACACCTATCTAGCCAAAACTAGTTTAGAATTTCTGTTGAGTAGCCTCACTTTTGGAAAATCATTAATACATCACCATTTGGTGATGAATTACCTTAAAAATCCCTGGGTCTGTGTGGTACTAAAAATAAATTAAAAATAAATTTTATAATTTGAACTCAGCATAGTTAAACCTGCAGTTTTCATTTGAATGCCCTGAAAAAGAATTTTCCTCTGTCCAAACAATTGCCATTATAGCACGAGGCTTAGTGGGGTTTATATTATATTAATATATACTGTAAGCATGCTCAAGTAGCCCCTACATTCTGGTTTGACAAGCAACTCAGGCAGTCTACTTTTGGTGGGTCGTGCCAAAACCTGATACAAGGACAGTGTTGCATTTTCCAGTTTTACTTAAAGGCAAGTGGCATAGAATATGGTCGTAAGCAGCGGATTAGAGAGTTGAATCTAAAGAAGCCAATTCTTTTTAAATTTTTAATTAAAATTAGAGGAACAAACAAAGCAGGCAAAACTTAAGGACTATAAGCCTATACGCAGGTTCCAAAGGGGTCGATTGACTGGTAAGGATAGGTTGAATCCCAAGCTTGGTGATGAGGTCAAAAATGGAAGTTAGCCTACTTCCACAACAAGATCAAATTAAAGGAGGGTGAGAAGCTGTCTACTCCTGATCTTGGTCACCTTGTAGAGAAACCCAGGGCACAAAAATTTGAACCATAAATAATGCTAACATGTTGGAATCGCCTTATTGGCTTCAGCAACAGGGTCTGACACCTAATTTGGGGCTTCGCTTGATCATGACAATAGGAAACACCCCTTACTATTTCACCTATTATATAGTTAAGTGTATGAGCTGACTGGTGAGACTCGTAAACAAGAAGTTTTGTATCATTGAAAGGGCAGAGTTAATTTGTTCTTTATACATATTCTGGCCTCGTGATTATCCAAAGTAAGTTTCGCTCTAAAATGCAGACGCCTTCTCAATAGTAGAGGATTTGATTGCACTATAATTGCTAGCGATCACTTAGGAAATGACAAGGAAAGAAATGAACCCATTTCCACTTGTTTGCATACAACATAAGCAAATATACCTGTATTCCCATGTCTGGAATCCCGACTTGTAGAGAAGATAATGAAGGGGTTCCCAATAGTTGAAAACTTCGTCGCAGTCGTGGATGAGATTCGATCTGGCGCTGATGGTTCTGACGGCGATAAGAACTATGAAGGGAATTCCCCATCCTAATACCGTGGAAGTCTCTTTAGTTGCAGATTTAGGACGATCATCTTCCCTGTCAGGAATAGTTTTATTTGTTGCTTCGCCTCTACGCTGTCTCAGCTCCGAAGAAGAGCTCGCCATTGCTGCGAAAGATCACAAACTCAATGCCCTTGGCTAAACAAGTTCATCATCCATGTCAGGTTTCTCTTCTTCTGCCAACTTAATTCGGTAATTTTTAGCAGGATACAGATCTATTGGAAAGAATTAAGCAAATTGTTGGTCAAGAAATACCTTTCACTTTAGTCTTTTTAAAGTTTTTGGTTCCCATCAGTGCCCGGGCAGGATTCTTATGTTTGAACAATATTAAAACATTTCACCAAATTTTTTAATTTCTGTTTTTTCAATTCAGTGTAAAAATATAAATAATTAATTTATCAAATAAAGAAGGCCGTGTTTCTGCCAAGTTCCTCTCCAATGTTGGGACGATGTTTTTGTTTTGATACTTAAATTCTTAAATTCCTATAAGGGTTGGTTTGGTTGCTACAATTAAATAACGTTGGAATTGTCAAATTTCAATATTTTTGACAATTCTGGAAGTTTTAAATTCGGAAAATGGTTTTTGGAATATGGCTAGAATTGTTTGATTCACCTAGAATTCATAATGAGAAGATGGAAAATGTTGTTTGCATATGGATTTCAAAATATTATAAATTTTGCTTTACTCTCAATTCCCATTTAAGTGTCCAATTGGAATTGATTTTCCAATTCCACCTATTTAGATGGAAGATTCAAATGCTGGTTTTGGGGGTAAATGAGAATTAACAAATCCCTATTCCAGTTTCATGTTTTGAACACAAACATTGAAAATGTCAATTATGGAATTTGACAATCCCAAATCTAGTCTAATTCCAACAAACAAATGGGCCCTAAATGTGCTCCACAAAATCTTCATTTTGTAGAACGCCTTTTTGTTAGTGAGACATGAAATAATTCTAGTTAGATTGTTCTCAAGATTTAAATATAAGGTTTGTTTTTTGTTTTAAAATGAATAGTTTTTTATGCATAATTTAATTATGATTAATGCATATATATGCATTATTATTAGTGGTGTCATTTTTTTTATTTGGGACTTCGTGTAGTTGTAAAAGAGAAGATACTTGCGTAAGAAGATGATACCTGCATTAACACATTGTCAAATTCCTAATTTTAACACATATTTACATAAATGGTTGCGTTGGTGTTTCCAACTGATTGCCTGAGTTTCTCTATAAAGCATTGACACATTGTCAAATTCCTAGTTTTGACATGTACTTCCATATAGGGTTGTATTGGTGTTTCCAACTAATTGTGTGAGTTTCTCTATAAACTATCTATAGTCCTTGAGACTCTCAAATCAATGGTCAAAGGCACAAGAGACAATAAATTTGTTATCCTCTACCCTTAAGGCACTACTAGACCTAAGGGGATAGTCCTTATTTCAACATATGAAATAATCATTCTTTATATTTTGAGAAATTGATCAAAGTAGAAATGTTCTCATAACTTTTTACTATGATCTATATGATTTTTATCAAATTATTTAGATCCTTAATAACACTTCAGTACAACATCTTGAGAACATAGAACAACTTGAACACATTAAAGAAATTAAAATATTTTGTATTTTTAGGGTTTTACAATCTATTCTTTAGATCAAGAATAATCTTAGATTTGTGCCTATCTAAGACTACAAAACCATACTATCATATGCAAACGCCTTTTTCTAACAACAAAGATTCATATCTAGAGGATATAATTCTTATCATTGTCTTACAATGATACCTATCAAGAAAGGGTATTTTTTACAACTCTAAGTAGCAATCCTTCAACACAACACACATCCCTCCATATCTTATTTAAAGCATGTTTAATCCATTACATGAATAGAAGCAACAAACAAGATACACCATATAGAAAATGTATATAGATAATATTAGAGACCTTTCATATCTTCACTTAAAAGGAAAATTGTATGCACTCAAGGAGATAATTGCAAGGAACACACACATAAAGCATTTTTTGTATTAGGTTCAATTTGAATTAAAAAATATCATATAAACTGTTCCACTTACATGCAAAATTTGTTATGCAACTTGGAACAATCACTTCTCTTATTAAATATCTCAATGATCACAAAATTCTCAAATCGATTTGGTTTACCCCTTTTTACAAAATTACACACCTCTTATAGAAAAGACAAAACATGTTGAGCTAGAACTTGATAACAACTTTTACTTTTACATTTTAAATTTTCACTAGACAAAAGCTACTTGGGGACATGTGTCTATTACAATATAAGATTTTACATTTGAAATACATTAATAGATCATGTGTTGCCAATGAAATTCTTCAATCTTGATGCTTGAGCCACCTGCGTGGACCAAAATGTTGTACTATGTCAAAACTATCAAAATAGAGTCATATACTAAGCTTGATTTCATCTATTGGGATCTAGTGAGTGATTGAATTTATAAAAATATTCCTATCCAATATATTTCACTTCCCACAAAATTGAACATCTTCTTAGAAGTCTATTGGAAATTTTGCATTCTATTGATTTTATCATTATGTGATAACTATTTGGTATCCAAAATTACCCTGGTCTCTTTGTTGAAACTAGAAAAATTTACCTCGAGGGAAAACAATCGTCCAATATAGTATTAAGTTTTCCCTTATTTGATTCATCTTCTTCAGATACAAAGGATAATAGATCAAAACTTGTTGCATGACCTCACCCTTCCATTGATACAAGGGCTTTATTACATTTTGTTCATCCCTAATACTTGGTAGAACCTTCTTTTCAATTGAATTATTCAATCCAAAATTATATTTCAATTATTTGCTAAGCCTTAGAATGAAATCAACCACTTCTTCAAGTATTGTCATCATTTCATTTGTTGTTTTTATCTCAAGAGAAGCCTGGCAATCATACCTAGATACTTTGGTAATTTGCCTAATTATTGTAGTTCTTACCATTTGTTTATCTTTTATCCCCTTAATGTTTGTAGTATCCAATTCATGCATAGTTGTGGATGATGTGAACCTAACCTATCGAGAGCACGCTAAGATATTCAAACATTAGTTGAAAAAGAGCATACTTGACATATAGAAAAAGCAATTCACAAGACCACCTCAGATTGAGCCAAAACGAGAGCACCTAGGCACCGTTTGATTTTCTCGTTTAAGAGGGATGTGGGTGTGCTCTCCTAGCACAATGAACTTATCCCCAATGTATATTAGGGAAGATTAGGATCATATGCAAGCCATGGAGACCCAAAAAATGGCACAAAACCAAGTATAGGGAACCTATTTTGCCCCTAGGGTTCCGAGGGTGCAAGATGATGAAATGTAGTTTCTAGGCAATGAATGCAATGCAAGATTCATTTTAACTGAAAGATAGGTTTGATATGGATTTAATATGATATGAAAATATTGAAATTAACTAGATTAATCCATTAAAATAAGCTAGGATGATTAGAAAACATGAAAATGTGAAGGAAATCTAACAATGCTAATATGTGCTATGATAATCTAGATGTAATTTAACATTATAACTATGCCTAAAATGAAAGAGTGAATTGGTATTTTTCTCTTGGAAGGAGGACTACTTATATATTTTGAGGAGAGGCTTGGGTTAGGAAGGGTGGTCATGTTTTAGGACCAAGAGTTGGGGTTTAGGACCAAGGGTTAGAACTTGGGGTCAAAGGGATAAGGGTAGCCATTAATGGTTGAAAGGATCAAGGGTTTCTCGCAGATGTGTGAGAAACACTAGGGAAGTGTGCTAGAGGACAAGGGTGGAAGGAAGGGGATGGGCTCTCATTAATAAGGTTGTAAGAGCCATTAATGAGGGGTGTAAGGGGTCATTAATGAGTTTGTAAGGCTCATTAATGAGGGTGTTGACTTTGAGTCAAAGGGAGAGGGTTAGCCTAAGAGGGTTAGGAATCACCCCTTAAGTGGGGTTAGGGAGTGATTAAGGATGAGAGGATAGGTTTAGAAGAGTTTAGAAGATATCTAGGATTTTAGGATTTAAATAAATATTTAATTTATTTAAGGAGGATTTGGGGTTCAACACTTTATTTATTAAATTGATTTAATAAATAGGAGGGGTTAATATTTAAATTTGATTTAAATATTTTTGGGAGTGATTCCTTAATTAAATGATATAAACTGAAAAATATGGATGAGGTCCTAGAACAATGGTTTGCACATAAAAGAGACCCCAAAATCAATATTTTACACATACATTTAAATTGTAAGGGGATGGAATGTAAATCTGGAAATGCTAATATGGAAATGAAGAAATAAAAGTACTTACCTTCGAAAAAGAACATGCTGAAAACCCTGTTAAACAGTCTCAGAAACTGCTAATTTTTGTAACCTTAAACCAAAACTGTGAGATCTACAAAACCCAAAAATATTTTTCTTTTCTGAGGGAGGTAGACCTTGACCCAAATAGCGGGGCACAATCTTACCCCGTTGAAGGTTGACCTTGACCCAACTAATCTGATAGAAATTTTGTTCGCAAATCTTGAAAGTTCAACGAAAAGGGTATCCAGATCTGCACTTTAATTCATTATCTTATACTTGTAACTACAAGAAAAATGGTTTTTTTGTTTGGATGAGGGGTTTGCCTTAGTCAAACCCCGATTTGGAATCAACCTTAATAATGGAATTGAAATAGAGAATGCTAGCAAGTAGTAGAAGTAAATCTAATAATGAAGCTATGATATTCAATAGATATGCAATTGTATTTTAAATGTAAACAAGTATATTGATATGAAAGCTTGGACTCAACAATGTAAATCAAAATCATAAATGTAAATCAAAAACCTCCATGATTGTATGCTTGGAATCCACCTTGAAAGGAGAAAGAATGGATCTTGAAGATGAATAAAGGATCTTGAAGGAAGATCACACCACCATGATAGATAGATCTAGGGTTTGAATGATGAATCTTGAATGCTTGAACCAAATCCCTTCAAAGGCTTGAATGTTTGAATCCTTGATCTTCAATGGAGAACTTGAATGCTTGAATGATACTTGATAATGGATGCTTGATGATGCTTCACACCTCACTTTCTTATGATCTCCTTGAGAAAATCTTGAGCACTTGATCTCAAAACTTGATGGCTTGATCATGAAAGTGGATGGTGAAAATGAGAGAGGAAGGCTTCCTTTTATAGTGATTTAGGGCACAAACTTATAGAGATGCCGACATTGGAGAATTACATCTCAATTAACCTTAACCCCTAGGAATGGACCTAGATTAAATGCAATTTAAGAGTTTACCATTCTGAAATTTGAAATAGTCGACTCGGAAGAGGGAAAATAAAACCTTCTGAAGCCCAATATCCCGAAACCTCTAGAGCTTGAAAATTGGACCCAGGGTCAAGGTCAAGGTTGACTCTACCCTAGGTCAGGGTCGAGGTCAACCTTGACCCAGGAGGTTGACTTTGACCCTAAGGTCTCAAATCTCAAATTCTCAGAACCAGGTGCCAGAAAAAGCTGGAAATAGGTAGAGAGAGAAGCAGAACAGGGGGAAAAAGATAGATCCATGCAAAGACCTATTCAAGGTGCTTGACATGACCCCAAACCACTTACTTAGAGGGCTAAATGTTCTTAACATGGAAGTGCTACCATTTTAAGATGATACATTAAGCCCCCACTTTAGCAAGAGTATGGATTCAATGCAAACTCTTGGTAAAGGAGGAGAAAGATTCCAGTGGATTCACAACAAGATAAAATAAAACTTAGTTAGGGTCATGAGCCCCCAAGCTAAGGATTCTAACTCAACATACACACACGAGGGTGAGAAAACAAAGAAAAACAACAAAGACAAAGCTAAAAGACACAAAAAGAGGGGTTAGTATTAAAACAAACCCAAATCAACTAGTAAAGGAAACCTTGCTAAGAAATGCTTCCTATACTAATATCATATTTGGAAAGATATCATAAAAGCATAAATGATTACATAAGAAAGACAAGAGCAACACTATAAATAGCATAGCTTCATGATCCAGGCCTACAAGCATGAAAGCAGAGAGAGAGATAGAGATTACCTCACCCAATAAGATGCCCACATTACCGTGAATCACCAAAGAGGGAGAGCCAAACAGGTGGCCAAACTGATAGTTCACCCAAAAAAATGAGCTTTGAAATTGTAATGCATCTTCTGACGGCTTCTGGAATATCCATAGATCCACCTTCTTATATCGCTATGAAATATGAAATGCCTGTCTCCTCAGGATTTAGCAACTTATGTGCGTTACCTTTGGAAGATTTAACATATTGAAAATTTAAAAAATGTGTGTCTCTTCAGGATTTAGCAACTTATGTGTGTTACCTTTCGAGGATTTAGCATATAAATGAAAAACTATAGTACAAGGGAGACCCTATATATGCCCCCCTCCTTATCATGGTTTTCTAATAGACATGATAAGGAAGTGAAGGAGGATACCTACTTCACAAAGGAAGGAGATATCATGTTTAACAACAATGTATACTACATTCTTAGCAAAGGATATTGACCCCTACATCCAAGAGTATAGATAATCATGAAAAGGATATGTCACTCATGGAAAAAAGTATCCTCAAAGAAAAAGATATCTTATCAACAAGACCCCCACCATAGAGGAGTGCTTTTAGATAAAATATCATCTTTTAGAGAGAAACAAAGATTCAATCATCAAGCCCCCTATAATCAAGAGGAAGAGGAACCTTTGATCAAAAGAATCAAACTCTAACCCTACACCCAGGGCAAAAATTTATGAAGAACATAATTTGTAGAATAAAGAAGAGGTGATGACTGTGTGTGTGAAAATTGTACCTGATTTGTAGACACAACACTCAGTAAAACATTAGAGGTTAGCTAAAATCAATATCGTGCAAAATTGAAATCTATCTAACCAAGCGATTTACTGCCTTCTAGTACGTGCGAGATTGATGTTCTCAGATTGTAATCGAGATCAGTGACCTAGACGACACCTTAATGAAGGATTTGAATGCAAAAGATGGATATGAAATTGAATGCAATTAATCTATATTTTTGATATTTTCTATGCAATAATAATGAAAAACTTGATAAAAATCTATGCTAGTATGGAAATTGATATGCTATGCTAATCTAACAATGATATGAAATATGAATGCAAAAATAAGATTGATCTCACAAAGATGTCGATTCGCAAGAGCTTTGATTCTTCAATTCCAATTCTCCAGCGTGATTGTGCAAAATATGAGATGATTTGTGAAGAGCTAAAGTCTTAATTTATAGAAATCTAGGGCTTTGGAGGTGCATGGGAAAAGCCATAAATCACTCAAATTAACTCATCTTGATTTTTGAGTTATCTGATCATGAAAGATAGTTAATTCTCAAAATCATGCAAAAATAGCTTTTTAACTCAAATTAGAGTTTAGATCAGCTTTTTGAACTCCAAAAGGATGTTGAGTTCCAAAAAGTCAATAACTTGCATTGATTTTCTGATTTGGAGTTTAACTATTTCTTTTGAATATGCATAATATTTAAGAATTAAATAAATAAATAAAGTGATTTATCCTCAACTCAACTGATTTTTGAAATAAAATAATTAATTTATGGGTTAATTAACTATTTTACCAAACTTTTATTAAAAATTATATTATTAAATAATGACAACATGCTTTAATTAATTAAATAAGAATTTAATCAATTAAAGATAGGAATTTTGATCTATTGTCAAAATTAAATAATACAATTAATAATAGATAGAATTAAATTTAATTAAACAATTAAGTGGCAAGATATTAAATCTAATTAATTAAATATGAAAATATTCAATTAATCAAACTTAGGATAAATGTGATTTATTGCCAAATAATCATTAAATTAAAGATAATTAAGATGATTAGGAATATTACTAGGAATATTCCCCAATGCAGAATTTAAGATAATCAATTATGATTCGATGATGTTAGATGTGCCTTAGGTTAGGACTTTGATGTCGATTTTGTTCGATTTGTCGATGTAGGAGGTTAATGAACTTATAGCCCATTTTTGGGGTATTACATTTTGCCCCTCTTTGAATTATTGTGCGAAGCGCAGTGGTTCAAAGATAGTCTGTGTTTGATAGAGATATGAAACTGATTCAAAAGATAAACCGATCTCAAGATAGAAACCAATTGAGAGATATTGAGATAGGAGGTCCTGAATGACCAGAGATAATGTTTACTATAGCAGCAATGAACCAATGATTGCGAAAAAGTGTCAAAATACCTGATTCTGAACCTTAGGATTGATAAGAAGTGAGTGACCCGTTCTAGACTCGATTGTCTTAGCAGAACTAGCAGGTATCACATCTGAATCCTTCAGTTGCCGAAGAACCAAGGAAAGAACACTATGATCTGATGGTTGCAAAAACTAATACAGTTTACAAGATTAGGAGAATACCAAATTGATATGGATCGATGAATCTGATATGCCCCAAGTGATGATAGATTTGCCCCGAGCGATGAGAAATTTTGATGAATCAGCGACTAGATGTGATTGTTGTCTTGATCACTGATGAAAGATATTGATAGATTCGATCGACAGACTTTGAATGATGTGCAATACCATGCCCCCTTCGAGATTAAAATTGAAATCTGACAAGAAAAGTCAGCGTTATAGTTTAGAAGCATGTTAATTGATTTGAGAAGTGTGGTGAAACACATTCAAGAACACATTCTGCATCGTTGGAAGGTCCCAAAAGACCAAGTTTGACTAGGTTTGACCATGAGTTGACCATAGTTGACCAAGTTGAAATTTTGATAGTGTGATGTAAGATAATCAGTTAAGTTGAATACTAGATTTCTGTGATGATTGAAGGTTGATTATGCAAGCAATTAATAATATGAATGATCTCAGATTTGAATTTTGATCCCGAAAAAGGATTCTACTTGCTATTTCATTGGAGGAACCTTCGTGTGAGATGCAGTTCTTGTTAGACTTGAAGATGCGATTTGAAGAATCATTTAAGCATTGAAGTTCGTTTAATCATTGTGAGATCATGCAAACATGCAAAATGCAATGAGACATGCAAAATGAAATGCAACCTAAGACCTAGGACCTAGTCACTGATCATATGTCGATTTGTTATCATCATTGAACTTTTAGGTAACTGGATAAATCAATACAATGCCCACTAGCCATGAAACCATAGACATATGAATATCGATTTGTATGCACAAGAATCAATACAACACCCACTGGTCAACAACCATGGATATATGAATATTGATTTTGTTTTCAAAATGTCGGATTAGATATAAGCACCAAGGCACAAGCGCCAGGATGACCTGAATATCATGTCCATTTTGATATAGCAATTTGTACAAGCATCAAAACATAAACGTTGTGATGACCTGAGTACGCCTTGCGTTACAAACACATCAAACAGTCAAGAGATCATTCTAAATCCAATGTGAATTACCCGTAGTGACCCTTTATCGTTCACATCCTTAGGCAAGATTGCGTTCCACAGTAGGAGAAAGAACTTACTCAAAAAGATAATAGTTAGATCAAACTTCCTTGAATTGTCTGGGTATCAATGGTCGAGGTACGCATGGCCATCCAATTCGAGATAGAGGCTCTTACAGTCGGACACCATTTCAATCTAGAAGTTCCAAAGATGTTAGATTTTCACATACAAGCAGAAGACAAAGAAAAGATTATGCCCCCAGTCATCACTCTCTAAATCCTATAAAGGACATCATCGAAGAGCTCGAAGGGACACAATATGCAAAAATCTCAATGCGAATCAATAAGCCTACAAGGAGATAAAAGCATGAAAAGCACAAATTGTTTTCAGTTTGTGTTTGATGTTTGATTGCGTTGTTATAGATGTAAAATCCTTTCTGGAGACGAGACTGACTGACTGACTCAACAGGAAGCTTCAAAGGACTCTGACTGGATAGGAAATGTCTAAGATACATGGGAGACCATAGGATATGACATTGATTGCCCCCAAATTTGAACATTGATAGGATACAGACGCTTGAGCTGATTGGTGTACAGACTGACTTATTGAAACCAGGATATGCAAAAACAAACCGGGAGATATGTACAAACTAAAGCAAGACTGAAAGCTGGGAAAGACCAAGATTGTGCTGATAGATGGAGCATTTTGGAACAAGTGGCGCCTGTTTGCCAGGTTTTCACCATCTTGGTAGAGATTCTATTTTTGCTACCAAGGCGCCTGTTTCCAGGTTTTCACCAAGGCACTTTTTCTTTTCTTTTTTCATTTTTTTGTATTTTTCATTTTTTTCAATTTTTTTTTTTTGTACTTTTGATATTTTTTGATTTTTTTGTACTTTTGATATTTTTTGATTTTTTTGTGAATCATCAAGGCGCCTATTGCTAGGTTTTCACCAAGATGTTCATTTTTTTAGGACTTTTTCTGATTTTTAAGATTTTTTTAGGACATTTTACCAAGCACTGAATGCCTTAGGCATAAAATTTCTTCAGATGGAGAACGTTGATTGGTTCTCGGAGCTGTTCTCCTTCAGTCATTGAGAGTTGATAAGCACCAGAGCCAAAAGTAGCAGTGATTACAAAGGGACCCAGCCAATTGGGTTCAAACTTCCCCTTGCGTTCTCGATGTGATTGATTTTTAGGATTTTCTCTCAACACTAGATCGCCAACCTGAAATTCTCTATGTCTGACTTTCTTGTTGTAGCCTCTAGACATTCTTTTCTGATACACTCTGAGATGATCATACGCTGCTTGCCTGCGTTCATCTAGTAATTCAAGTTCTTGTAACCTAGACACTCTGTAGTCTTCATCAGTGACAAGCCCATGCATTCGAATTCTGAGTGATGGAATTTCAACCTCAATAGGCAGTACCGCTTCAGACCCATAAACTAAAGTGAAAGGTGTAGCCCTAGTAGGTGTTCTGATACTTGTTCTAATACTGATTCTAATACTTATTCTGATACTTGTTCTGATATTGGTTCTGATACTGGTTCTGATACTGGTTCTGATACTTGTTCTGATACATGTTCTAATACTGATTCTGATACTAGTATACTTGATAGCATCTTTTTCCATTGCAAACTCCCAAGCAAGATTATATCGTGCAGTCCCAATGTCTAGCAAGGTGGAGAACAAGAGGGATTGGCAAGCTGGTGGAAGAGATGGAAGACAAGAGAATGAAAGCTAATGAAGGGAAAAAATCTTCAAGGGAAAACTCCTCAAGAATACCCAAGCTAGAAAAAAATTGTCATGTAAAGCGCATTTGGACAAGCAATGAAAGGCTAGTATAGGATAAGTCACAAAATCGTGATGCAAGAGCAGGAAAGGATGCAATCCAAAGGAGTAGACATGTCAAGAGGTCTCCAAAGCATCATGTTTTACTCTTTTTTTGTTAGATCAAGACCAAAGGGGAAATGGATAATGATAGGCGAAAATGAGTAGAGGAAGATGGATATGAAGGCTAAACATGGAAGGAATGAAAACAAGATCATCATAAGACAACTCATAAAATAGCCAAATGTTTGTGTATAGATCAACATTGTCAAGATCAAAGAGAGAAGATGGAATGGATGAAATATGTAGAAGAACTACGCATGATGCCTGATTGCCAGGTTTTCATCATGGTACTTATCCAAGGTGCCACAAGGGAGTGGTTTTCACTATAGGATGAATTTATTTCTCTTTACTTTTGCTACCAAGGTGCCTGTTTCCAGGTTTTCACCAAGGCACATTTTTAATTTTTTTATTTATTTTTCATTTCTTTTAGAAGAAGGCAAGCTTTTTAGATAGTGCTCCTTGAAAAGATAAACCATGATATGCCAAGGATTCAAAATGACACGCTCAAAGATGCTGATAGGGAAAGGGAGATGAAAGAGAAAAATGGAGGATAAGGTTTTATGTAAAATGAGTGAGGTTGGAAGATAGGAGGAATAGGCAAGTGAGGAAAAAGGATAGGAGGTAGAAGGATAATGCATGGAAGGATTGTGAAAGGGTAGATGGAAAGGAAGGCAAGCTCAACATCAACACATACCTTGAAGGGTGGTGAGAGAATGGAGGAATCGTGAATGAAGGAATACATGAAGGAATATGGCGAATGGATAGCAGAGGTTGTGGTTTAGGCACATGAAATGGAAGAATATTTTTGGAGGGAGATGAAGTGGAAGCCTTTGGAAGCTTGAATGTCAATTTCACTTTTTTCTCAACACCAGACTCTTTCAAGAGAGACTTTGGAATCCATATAGTCATAGGCTTTTTATTTCCTTTTGATGATCTAGAGATAGGATAGGATAGGGTTTTATGTAAAGCAAGTGAGGATGGAAGATAGGAGAAATAGGCAAATGAGGAAAAATGATAGAAGGTAGAAGGATAATGCATGGAAAGATTGTGAAAGGGTAGATGGAAAGGAAGGCAAGCTCAACATCAACACATACCTTGAAGGGTGGCGAGAGGGTGGAGGAAACGTGAATGAAGGAATACGTGAAGGAATATGGCGAATGGATAGCAGAGGTTGAGGTTTGGGCGCATGAAATGGAAGAATATTTTTGGAAGGAGATGTAGTGGAAGCCTTTGGAAGCTTGAATGTCAATTTCACTTTTTGTTCAACACCAGACTCTTTCAAGAGAGACTTTGGAATCCATATAGTCGTAGGCTTTTTATTTCCTTTTGATGATTTAGAGATAATATCTTCAATGATGGATTTTGGAACCCATACTTGTCTTGTAATTTTTTTCTTAGATATCTCTTTTGACTTTATGTTTCCATGTCTATTAGAGGAGACATGGTGATCTTTTTTTGATGGATTCTTGTATTGAACATTCAAGTTACTTCCAAAGGACTTGGGACTTGTGGAAGAAGGAGGAGGATATGACTGGTTTAGATGGGTGGGTGGATGAAAAGGATTCAAGGGTATGCATCTATGTTGATCTTGAGGAAAGATGGGAGATGGAGGTATGTAAGGACCTAAGATGGATGGCAAATCAGGAGAGCTAGGAGGGGAAAGTGAAGGGACATAAGGACCTAAGATGGAAGGAAGGCATGAAGCCCTTAGTAGTGGTGGAAGAGGTCCAAGGATGGAAGTGGAAGATGCAAAAGGATAATCAATAAGTTCATCATCATCTATATGACAACCAAGGATATCAGCATCTTTAGAGTGAGCATTAGAATTTTCAATAAAATCATGGACATCTTGAATAAGAGCATTTTCTTTGATAGGATCATTCAAAGCTTGCGAAGACTTAGGAAGAGTAGAAAGTGGAAGTGAACATGGAGTGGTAGAACAAGAAGATGAAAGACTTTGATCTTGACAAGGATCTTCGGATAGCATAAGCGCATAATTTTTCTCTTGTTTTTCAATAGGCTTAACATTGGAAGGAACACCATTTTTACCAACCTTAATGGAAGTATCATCTTTGGAAAGCGCAAGTGTAGTAAGGTCATTTTGATTGTCAATAAGCTCATTAGTGTAAGTAGTAGCCTGATCTTGCTTAAGAGAAGACTTAAGACATGGTGGAATGCATGAAAAAGGGTGTATAGGATCAAAAGAACCATGAAGAGGATAAGAGACATCGGGAAAAGGAGTGGATGACATGGAGGGTTCTTGATCTTGATCTTTCTTTATGTTCTTCTCTTTATCATTTTTAGAGTCCTCTTGACATGGAGCCACTTCTAAGGACAAGGAAGCATGTTGGGATTGTATGGATGACTTTGGAAGAGATGGTGGAGGACTAGTTGAAGTAGGGATTATAGCATATGAAGGCTTAGGCTCTTTAGATTTATCATTATTGAAAGTCTTTGCAGCCAAGTGAAGGTTAGCTTGAGTTTCTTTAAGAGGTATCCCTGGGGGATAACTATAGGGAACCACATGAAAAGTATCAGGGCTGGTGTTAGATGAAGGTTCTGTGAAAGATTTGAAAGACTCGGAAGCTTTAGGAAATGTATGGGTATTGGAGGAAGTAGGGGATGGAAGGGAACCATCACAAGACAAAGGTCCAACATTAACATGATCTTCCTTGAGAGTGTAATCTTTATTTTCAGCCTGAGAGTTCTTAGAGGAGAGATCCTTATAGTATGCATGTTTATAATCAGCGTGGTAAACTTTCTCTTCCTTAAGTGAAACAGATGGATCATCTAGGTATTGTGCATAGAAATCGTCAAAGTCTCTTTCATAATGAAAATCATATGGATCACCCTCATGATCTATCCAATGTGATGGCCCATTTGTAGTAAGCAGGAATGGACGATGAGGAGGACTCTTAGGAACAGAGGTGTCATAGGTATCATTACATTGTCTGTCGTCATAGTCATCATAGTCTTCAAAGCTAGATGTGTCACTCTCCGTGGAAGAGGTATCATATTGCTCAATTTTTTTTCGGGGGCATGGTGACATGTACAAGTCTTTATCAAATGAAAAAGAGTATAGAGATTCCATGGAGAACTTTTTAGATTCCTTCTCTTTCTCAAGTTTGTCAAGTTGGACTTGCATAGCTTGCAGCTGCTTCATCATAGCGGTGATTAGAGCTTCTTCCTCTTGTGTACTGATTCTCAATAGCTATTGCTCTATTCCTGACACAATGATATTTTTGACAGATTTTGGAACTAGGCTGGAAACATTGGATATCTTGCAATTTGACAATTTCTGACAACTCTCTCAAATTTTTTTCAAACGACACTCTGCAGACTCGTACGACACTGGGTAGTCTATGAAATGACAATTGCTAAACTCGTACGACAGTTGGGTAATAATGAAACGACAATTGACAAAACTCGTACGACAATTGCTAACAGGTTTTTGACTTCCTTGGATTTGCTGGTTTGAAAACTCATACGACTCTGGGTTCTCAATCATATGACATATGGGCAATACTGAAATGACATTTGACAAAAAGTCGTACGACTTTTGACTTCTTGAAATGACTTTTGACTTCAGAAAGAACTTTACGTCAATTTTTGCAAAATTTAAGGTTTTCAGTTCTGGATTGTTTGCAAATTGTACTGTCCCAATTTTGAAGGTTATACCAGATTTGATCATTTTTAATAGCCAAGTAGATAAACAAGCACGCAGAACAACAAGCCAGTGATTCCAAGCACGTCTGAAAATAATGAACAAGGGAAAAAGCAACCTTGCGCATGAACAATCAAGTGACCAATTTGTGCTAATCCCTGAGAGTACTAATTGTGTATGTTCTAAAAAATTTTGCAATAACACACATATACCTGAGAATGAAAAATTGGCCTCTCTAGGGTTTTTAGTAATGGTTTGACTCTGCAACTTTTATGATTCAAAGGGGTGAACTCCAATCCTGGCGCACCAGGGTTTTGACATAGTCTGAGAACTTAATCTTCAAGAGCTGCTAGGGAGATCTGACAACCCAACAATGAACATTACCTGTGGAGATTTCTTCCACAAGGATATTTATATAGTGGCTGTCACTACCATGGCAAAAATGGCTATTACCGCTTGAGGTTCCGTCAACGTAGTTTTCCCTATGAAGGGATTGTCCTCTACGGTTAACCCTCTCTAAAGGTGACTCATAGATTTATACCACAAGGGGACTTGGCTCCAGATTCAAGGTTTTGACACCTCTTCACTTTTAACCCAAACAAAGCAAGCAGATTAATCCGACACGCTAAGACAAAGTTTTGTTTCACCAAGGTCTGTGATATCAACTCCACGTGATCTATCAACCTCTCTGGGCAGAGAATGTATCAATCAATAAGAGAAGACACACTAACCAATTTTGATTCACCAAAGCTCGTGATATCAACCCTACGTGATCTATCAACCTCTCCAGAGAGAGAATGTGTCGATCAATAAGAGAAGATGCACTAACCAAGTTGAATGTGAAACTCACTAAGTATCCTCCCTACCTACAAGGATTCTATCATCAAGAAGGATTTCACTGGGAATCCAATCTTTCAAGAATCATGAATAGTGTTCATAGGGCCTAATTACTATGTGAGCACAGATATATTCCCGAAAGTAAATCTACCAAAAGTACCCAAAAAGTAGAAAGAGGAACACTTAACGCTTAAAGCGAATATGAGATGAGTCCACAAGGTGGAACACTTAACACCTCACACAAGCTGAAAATGAGTCCCCAACTTAGAAAATAAGTGAGTTCCTAAAAGCACAAAAGGGTTGCCAAGTGGAACACTTAATGCTTCTGTCTTGTTGATGGCACTGAGATTGCAACCACGGGGTGGAAATGAGGGGTCGGCGGATTAACGAGTCCAATAACCCAAGATAGCAATCAAGATCAATCACAAGTATTCTAAGACTACTTAATGAATCCTTAAGGGTTCACAACCTAGTATCAATTATGCAAGTGTGTAGAAATAGATCAAAAGCATGAAAAGATGCACACAAGCTTGACACATAAGAGATTTATTTTAAGTCCCAAATCAAAATATTATTAGATGAAGGAGAATATCTAGGATCCTCGCAACACACTTAGTAGATTTTACTTGATTTTTAGCAATTTTTGTTGAGCTTTTCCATGCAAGCAAGTGACGAACTCTCCAACAAGCAAACAAGCAAACAAGATATGCAAAATATATTCAACTTATGAAAACCATAGGGTTAGCTCTAAAAATCAATTATTATCAATAATAATAACTAGCAATTAACCCAAATGACAACTCATATCATTCATTGAACCATGTAAAAAAATAAGTGCATACCCATCACAAAACTTTATTTTTTTTGCTGCATTTGACCTAGTCAACAAGATCTAATTTTTTTGATATGATTTTGGCCACAAAAATAGAAATTCAGAATAGAGACCCCTACTAAAAAATAGAGAGATTTTCAAAAATGCAAAAATTTTAGAAAAATCTCTTCATTTGTGCCCTAGAGACCCATTTTATCAAAATAGACCAGTTTTTATAAATTGACTATTTGAGCTATGATATCATGTCCAAATTTAAAACACAAAGATTGGACCCCCTGTAAAATTTAAAGAGCTTTCTGAAAATATAAAAATTTCTGAAAAATATGCTGATTTGCGTCAGATATTAATTTTTTTTTGGAATTTTAAGAAAAAATTATTAAAAATTCAAAATATCTCAAAAAATTCTAAATTTTTTACTGTAGCTTCTTTGACATGTCACCAACTTGCAAAAAAAATTTCAGACCAAAATTATAAGCCGTTTTGGAGATAAAATTAAATCTTTGAAACTTTAGGGTTTTAGCTCCCAAAAAAATCAAAACCAGCATGCAAAGGTGGGTTGCCCCACGGTGGGCACCAGAAATGTGTGTGTGAAAATTGTACCTGATCTGTAGACACAACACTCAGTAAAACATTAGAGGTTAGCTAAAATCAAAATCTTGCAAAATTGAAATCTATCTAACCAAGCGATTTACTGCCTTCTAGTAGGTGCGAGATTGATGTTCTCAAATTGTAATCGAGATCAGTGACCTAGACGACACCTAAATGAAAGATTTGAATGCATAAGATGGATATGAAATTGAATGTAATTAATCTATATTTTTGATATTTTCTATGCAATAATAATGAAAAACTTGATAAAAATCTATGCTAGTATGGAAATTGATATGCTATGCTAATCTAACAATGATATGAAATATGAATGCAAAAATAAGATTGATCTCACAAAGATGTCGATTCGCAAGAGCTTTGATTCTTCAATTCCAATTCTCCAGCGTGATTGTGCAAAATATGAGATGATTTGTGAAGAGCTAAAGTCTTAATTTATAGAAATCTAGGGCTTTGGAGGTGCATGGGAAAAGCCATAAATCACTCAAATTAACTCATCTTGATTTTTGAGTTATCTGATCATGAAAGATAGTTAATTCTCAAAATCATGCAAAAATAGCTTTTTAACTCAAATTAGAGTTTAGATCAGCTTTTTGAACTCCAAAAGGATGTTGAGTTCCAAAAAGTCAATAACTTGCATTGATTTTCTGATTTGGAGTTTAACTATTTTTTTTGAATATGCATAATATTTAAGAATTAAATAAATAAATAAAGTGATTTATCCTCAACTCAACTGATTTTTGAAATAAAATAATTAATTTATGGGTTAATTAACTATTTTACCAAACTTTTATTAAAAATTATATTATTAAATAATGACAACATGCTTTAATTAATTAAATAAGAATTTAATCAATTAAAGATAGGAATTTTGATCTATTGTCAAAATTAAATAATATAATTAATAATAGATAGAATTAAATTTAATTAAATAATTAAGTGGCAAGATATTAAATCTAATTAATTAAATATGAAAATATTCAATTAATCAAACTTAGGATAAATGTGATTTATTGCCAAATAATCATTAAATTAAAGATAATTAAGATGATTAGGAATATTACTAAGAATATTCCCCGATGCAGAATTTAAGATAATCAATTATGATTCGATGATGTTAGATGTGCCTTAGGTTAGGACTTTGATGTCGATTTTGTTCGATTTGTCGATGTAGGAGGTTAATGAACTTATAGCCCATTTTTGGGGTATTACAATGACCTAGGACAACAACCTCTCACATAAAAGGGTATCCATAGCCAAAACCTCAGTCAATATAGTGAAATAATGTTGCAAGATAAACAAATGCCACTAAGCTAAGGAAAGTAGATCCTTAGACAAAGAGAAAGAATGAAGAACCTTGCCCCCTAGGGATGAAAGAAAGGGATACCTTTTGCAAAACAAATGTCTTAGAAAAGATATCATGAATACTAGAAGAGAGTTATGGATGGTTATGAACATAATACAAAACCATAGAGAGGAAACATAGAAAGAATAACCAATTAAGCTCAAAACAAAATATATGCTAAGAGCACAATGGATCCTAGAGAGCTGGAAGAAATACCTCTTGTGCCCCCAATTAAGAGACAAGAGGGGAAAAGAGCTATATTATTGAAGAATGAGGGGTAAAATTATGAAGAAATTATAATACCGCACGAGAGTGAGATAAAATTCCTAAAGCAGCTCTTTTTCTAACATACATCTTTAAATGCACACAATCAACAAGTAAATGTGTATTACTATAGTGGAGAGGATATTTGTACGTGGAGAAAGCATATTTCGGCATAGATTTAAAGATTTCTATGTAAGTCAAAGAATTTAGATAAAAAGGGGAAGGTAAAAAGAATCCTTGCACATTTTCATCATGAACCATAGTTTGAGCCCCATCATAAGTGTGGGAAGAACTAGGAATAGAAGATGGAGAATTAGGAATATTAGAAATGTTAGGAATCGGATTAGGAAGGATAGGTTTAGGATTTGGAAGATTAGAAAATGGATTAGGAAAGATAGGATTAAGATTAGGAGAGATAGGATTAGGATTAGGAAGATTAGGGAATGGATTAGGAAAGATAGGATTAAGATTAGGAAAGATAGGATTAGGATTAGGAAGATTAGGAAATGGTGTATCATCTACCAAATTCTTCACATAATCCAAAAGAGTAATAGGTCTGCCACACAAATTCTTAATGAAAGTTTTGAAAGTAGGAAGACAAGTATTAGTCAATCTCATAATAGCATAGTCACTACAAAGGATTTGAAATGTTTTAACATGAGTGACAGTGTCTCCCTTACCATCGTAATTCTCAAGATGTGGCATATTGGCCTACTAAGGAACAAGAGCATGAATAATGTCTAAGGATAAAGGACTACCCATGTCACATGTAGGAATACTAAACTTGGATTGAGTTAAGGATGCAAGTTGTTGTTGTAAATAAGACACAGTTTGAGCTAGATTAATGATTGTGGAATCAATAGGAGACATAGAGACATTAGGAACACTAGGAAAAGTGTAAGAAGCGACAGGAATGGAAGACACAACTAGAGGAACACTTGGAACCATATTTGGAAGAGAGTTAGAATAGGTATAAGAAACACTATGGTAAGAAGGTTCTGAGGTAGGTAAAGACACCGGTGGAACACTCATAGGAAGAGATGAAAGAGATGTAGTCACCAAAGGGGGATTGTAAGTAGGTATGTTGTGTAAAGGAATGGAAGAAGGTTCCACACTAATGGTAGGAGAAGTGAGTCCTAGATCTTGAGCTAAAGGTTTATCATTTAAATGCACAAGATGAGTGATATCACGCAGGAGATTAACACCTTGATCACTATCACTGAGGACTTTGTTAAAGGCCTCTATAGCTTGAATAGGGTATTTACGATATGACATTCTAGGTGCATCAATGTTGTAAATAGTAGAACATGAAGGTAACCATGCACACACCCTATGATAAAGGTCAATTGAAGAGGTTGTAGAGGAGGATGAAATAGGAATAGGATCAATGGAGATCATATTCAAACAACTTTCATTCTCACTTCTATGTACCTCATTAAGGGATCTATCCTCTTTTGAAATAAAAACCTCATCAAAGTATTCAAAACAAAAATCATACATTTTGAACACAAAGTAAAACTACAAGCATGAAAATGTAAATATTTTTGTATTTTTAAAGAAATTTTGTAATTTTTTTGTATTTTTGAAATAGAAATGCAAGAGCATAAAAGAAATTTACTTTTATAAGATCTAACACAAGATGCAAATCTAACACCAAAAAGAAAGAGTTGTCTTAAATGGGTTCACCAAAATGTAAGATGAAGGTGAACACACAAGATAATACAACAAACACAATAGGACATCTAATTCCATAAAAGATAGGGGGTAAGCTTGTCAGGTTCACCAAAATGTAAGATGAAGGTGAACACACAAGATAATGCAAAGGGAGATCTAACACCAAAAAGAAAGAGTTGTCTATTGCAGGTTCACCAAAATGTATAATGTAAAATATGGATGGGGTCCTAAAACAATGGTTTGCACATAAAATAGACCCCAGAGCCAATATTTTAAACATACATTTAAATTGTAAGGGGATGGAATGTAAATCTAGAAATGCTAATATGGAAATGAAGAAATAAAAGTACTTACCTCTGAAAAAGAACCTGCTAAAAACCATGTTAAACAGTCTCAGAAATTGTTGATTTTAGCAATCTTGAATTAAAACTACAAGATCTACAAAACTTAGAAATATTTTTCTTTTCTGAGGGAGGTCGACCTTGACCCAAATAGTGGGGCACAATCTTACCCCAGGGCACAATCTTACCCCCCACTGAAGGTCAACCTTGACCCAACTGCTCCGACAGAAATTCTGTTCGCAGATCCTGAAAGTTCAGCGAAAAGGGTATCTAGATTTGCACTTTAATTCATTGTCCTGTACCTGTACCTGCAAGAAAAATGGTTTTGTTGTTTGGATGAGGGGTTTTCCTTAGTCAAACCCTAGCTTGGAATCAACCTTAATAATGGAATTGAAATAGAAAATGTTAGCAAGTAGTAGAAGTAAATCTAACAATGAAGCTATGATATTCAATAGATATGCAATTGTATTTGAAATGCAAACAAGTATATTGATATGAAAGCTTGGACTCAATAATGTAAATCAAAATCATAAATGTAAATAAAAAACCTCCATGATTGTATGCTTGGAATCCACCTTGAAAGGAGAATGAATGGATCCTGAAGATGAACAAAGGATCTTGAAGGAAGATCACACCACCATGATGGATAGATCTAGGATTTGAATGATGAATCTTGAATGCTTGAACCAAATCCATTCAAAGGCTTGAATGCTTGAATCCTTGATCTTCAATGGAGAACTTGAATGCTTGAATGCTTGAATGATACTTTATAATGGATGCTTGATGATGCTTCACACCTCACTTGCTTATGATCTCCTTGAGAAAATCTTGAGCACTTGATCTCAAAACTCGATGGCTTGATCATGAAAGTGGATGGTGAAATTGAGAGAGGAAGGCTTCCTTTTATAATGATCTAGGGCACAAACTTCTACAGAGGCCGACATTGGAGAATTAAATACCAATTAACCTTAACCCCTAGGAATGGACCTAGATTAAATTCAATTTAAGAGTTTACCATTCTGAAATCTGAAACAACCGACCTAGAAGCAGGAAAATAAAACCTTCTGAAGCTCAATATCCCAAAACCTTTAGAACTTAAAAATTGAACCCAGGATCAGGGTTGAGGTTGACTTTTCCCTAGGTTAGAGTCAAGGTCAAATCTTCCCTAGGTCAAGGTTGAGGTCAACCTTGACCCAAGAGGTCAACTTTGATCCTGAGGTCTTAAATCTTAAATTCTCAGGACCAGGTGCTAGAAAAAGTTGGAAATAGGTAGAGAGAGAAGCAGAATAGGGGGAATTAGCCAAATCCATGCAAAGACCTATTCAAGGCACTTGACATGACCCCAAACCACTTACTCAGAGGGCTAAACATTCTTAACATGGAAGTGCTTCCATTTTAAGATGATACAAATGAATTTAACTAAGAGGAGGGGGGATAATAACTATAATAATTAATTAATTAATGATGATGTCATCAGGACTTTTATTAATTAAATTTTTTTTAATTAACAAGTGGATTTTCAAGTGTCTACATTTTTCCCCTCTTTGATGCGATGCCACAAGTAGTGTTGCATCAAAGACAAGAAAATAAGATGCCCTAGATAAGAATTTAGATGGTAAGGGGTTGTGTCCCCTCAATAAAATAATGCAAAGAGGAAACTTTGTGGAATTTTCCCAAAAAGAACCCAATGGGAACAAAGGGGAGGAAGGAGATGGGAAGGAGGATAAATAGAAGTCGAACCATGAGAAAAGATGCATGAATGCAAAGATGTATGAATTCAAGATGATTTGAGATGTAGGATGCAAGATGCAAGATGAATCTATATGCAACGGATGAGAATTGGGGATTCATTTGGTAAAGATGGAGAGCAAAACCTAGTTTGGTATAGAAACATTAGAGATGTTCCAAGGTTACTAGGAACTCAAGACCTTGTCACCAGCATTGCATAGGACTGACACAAAAAGACACGCAAGGGTTGCTCCAACATCACACATGAATCCAAGAATTACGCATAGTAGAAATGATGTTGCAAAACCCACAAACAAATGGCATTGCCCAAGTGCACCATGTAACCTGAAAGATCACATGTGGAACATGCAAGGGTCATACTGACTGACCCATAGGAAGAAACAAGATGATTAAAAGACCTTTCCCTAGAGCATCCTCATTCACAATGCACCATGATATAAAGGATCGTGGTGACCTTGAGTAGAGGAACAACAAAAAGACGCAAAAGATAAACAAGATCCAAAGGAAAAAAATCCAAGATCAAAGTGATAAATCCACAAGACATCCTTTTCCAAGGAGAGAGATTGATTGTTTGATTGATGGGGGAGATTAGGTCTGACATGAGGAAGGATACACCTACAAGGACCCATTTGATGAGGAGAATGATGTGTTGTTGTTTGGAAAATGATGGATCAAGGATAATCATGTAATCAAGGATAGTCGACAAAAGATGTTGTTGAAGTACAAGATTGGGTGAGACAAGTTATGTGATCATAGCTACTATAGGACTAATGAGGATATGTATAATAGGATGTGATGATATAGTACAAAGGATAGGGAGACATTTATAATGGACAGAGAGATATTGACAACAGATATTTATAGAAGCTCAGGGATTGGGGATAGGAAGATCTCACTATACAAGATGTATACATGAAGCTTAGGATTGGGGATATGAGGATCTCGCTATACATGATTTATTCAGGAAGCTCAGGATTGGGGATAGGATCATAGTGTTGTGTTGGATAGGCTTAAGGATAGAACACCTTGGGAAGATGGGTTGGTGGTGGGGAGGGGGGTTATTGAGATGGGGATTAGGATTGGTGATGAGTGGGGTAAGGGGATGGGGTGGGGATGGGATTGGGATGGAGATGGAGATTTGAGGTCTCTTTCTACAACTTTCTTCTCTTGATATACATGAGAATTGGACATATGGGTTTTCTTATGCTTGATTGAATCAGACATATCTTGAAGGGGTAAGTGCTTGGATTGAATTGAGTAATGTCTTTTGGCAATTGATCTTGAGAGCATTCTTTAGGTCCAAGGATTTTTTGATGAAATCTAATGAAGTTTTGTGCTTTTTGTTCATTTCTTCTCTAATGGAAAAGGACCAAAATACTCAAAAAGATAATGACCAAGTGTTTCTGAAGATAATATTAACAAAGGACAAAGAAACTTTGTGGGATACAAGCAATGATGACAAAGATTATGATAATGCTCTTTTCAGAATGTTTGTTTGACATATTTTTTTTACAGAGTTTGAAACTTTGAAAACTCGCACAAGCAATCTTACCCTAAGGAATTTTGGCTTGACTAAAAAACCTTTGCTCATAGACTTAGGCACACATCCAAGAACTAATCAGAATATAGCCACCACCAAGCACACAATGGCTCTAGTCATGATGTTGTATTATTTGGTTCCAATCACTCAAAGATGGCACAATATGATGAGTGTCTTGGGGAGATTACTATTCTCCTTACACAAAGATTAGAAAGCCTTCAAGGGTAGATCGGGAAGCCTCTAATTAATAGATGTCTGATAAGGTCTGTGGCATCCTCCCAATTAGTTTGTATGCCCGTGACTCACTTAAGAGCCTAGTTGACCATGCTAAAAAAAGTAGGGATATTCACCTACCTTAGGCTACCATCAACACACATCACCCAAGCTTAAGGGGATGAAGCGGGAGTTTCCTCAACGCTTTGTTTATATATAGATCAGGGAAATACCGGTTTGAGGTTTTTCTCCAAAGAGGAAGCACGTTTATCTCTGGACAGGCCTCGCTAGAGTCAAGTGACCAATCCGACCCTTGATCTTTCTCCCAAATTCCGTGAAGGTATGGGGAAAGGGTATGGATTTCGCTTGAATCTCTTAGATTAAAAAAAGGATTTTGCAAGAATTTGAAAAACTTTCCTAAAAGCACATCATAAAGGGTTCATTTCCAAATTTGATTTTAAGTGTTATTTATGTTATGACTCTCAAGCACTCATGATTAGGATGCAAAGTTCATTTCTTTGAAATAGAAAATATTTTGAAAGATTGCAAGTGTTTTATCTTTTATCATTCAAGATTGGTTTTATGATTTTTTTAGAGCTCAAGATGAAGTGTTTTGATTGAGATTGCTCCAATTTACCTTATGCACTCAAGATTGAATTCTAGAACTCAAATGAAATATTTGATTTTGATTTTTTTCATTCCTTAGAGTCATTCAAGATTTGGTCTTTCATTCACTTTAAGTCCAAAAGAAGTTTTCAGATTGCTTTGATTTTGCCTTGTTCTTTCCTTAGGCCACTCAAGATTAGGTTTAGGGTTTTTCCCTTTAGAAATGTGAAGATTTATACCTTGAGACCTTTCAAGCTTTTGAAAATTTTGTTTTAAAACCCAAAGAAATGTGAAATTGGTTGTTCATTCCATTTATGCATTCGAGATTTGATTTAGGGTTTATTTTAAGTCTAAAAGATTGAAGTGTTCCTAGATTTGCACTTAAGATTGCATGAAACCTTTAGATATTCAAGATTTTTAGGCAAGGTTCATTTTAAACCCTCAATTAAAGTGTGAAGATGCAAATGTTTATTTTATGATTAGTTTTGATTGATTTTTAGCCTTTTAGGAAGATATGTAGATTCTTTCAATTTAGACATTTGAGATTGAGTGAAGGTTCATTTTAAGCTTAAATGAAGGTGCCTTTGTTACTAAAAAAAAAAAGAGATTAGTAGGCCTTAGGACCTTGATGTTTTGATAACCAACTTTCTATCCAAGGATGGCCTACAAAAATGGAGTTAGATCCTGCAATTTTGAAGATTAAGGACACTAGGAAGCCCAAATGAACCTAAAAAACCAAACAAACCCAAGATTAGGGCCCTAAACATGCCCCCTATTTCTCATATGAGTAAACAAGATAGGGTATTTTGGGGTGTTTACTCATATGAGTCAAGATCAAGGCTCATACAAGTACACATGACTCCCCATATGAGCAAACAAGGCTAGGCGAGAAGTAGACAACCAAAATGAATTGCAAAAGGCCAATACGAGTTAGTACTTGGCTTAGTATGAGAATACAGGGGTTCCATTATGAGTAAACATGGCCATAGGAGTTTACTCATACTAGGATTCCCACAAGGTCGTATGAGATCTTCAGAAAAAGTGAGTTTTTTTAATCAAATACCCCTAAAAATGTAGTTGAAATACATGGTGGGGGTCCCATCGAGCATGAAAAAATATGGATGATGTGAACCTAACCCATCGAGAGAATGCTAATAAATTAAAACATTATTTTAAAAAGAGCATACTTGATATATAGAAAAATTAATTCACAAGACCACCTCAGATTGAGCCAAAATGAGAGCACTTGGGCACTATTTGATTTGCTCATTTAAGAGGGGTGTGGGTGTGCTATCCTAGAAAAATGAAATTATTCCAAATGAATATTAGGGAAGATTAAGATAATATTCAAGCCATGGAGACCCCAAAAGTGGCACAAAACCAAGTATAGGGAACCTATTTTTCCCCTAGGGTTCTGAGGGTGCAAGATGATGAAATGTAGTTTCTAGGCTATGAATGCAATGCAAGATTAATTTTAACTAAAAGATAGGTGTGATATGGATTTAATATGATATGAAAATCTTGAAATGAACTATATTAATCCATTAAACTAAGCTAGGATGAGTTAGAAAACATGAAAATGTGAAGGAAATCTAACAATGCTAATATGTGCTATGATAATCTAGATGCAATTTAACATTATAACTATGCTTGAAATGAAAGAGTGAATTAGTATTTTTCTCTTGGAAGGAGGAATACTTGTATATTTTGAGGAGAGGATTGGGTTAGGAAGGGTGGTCAGGGTTTAGGACCAAGGGTTAGAACCTAGGGTCAAAGGGAGGGTAGCCATTAATGGTTGAAAGGATAAGGGTTGCTCACACATGTGAGAAACACTAGGGAAGTGTGTTATGGGACAAGGGTGGAAGGAATGGGATGGGCTCTCATTAATAAGGTTGTAAGATCCATTAACGAGGGGTTTAAGGGGTCATTAATGAGTTTGTAAGGCTCATTAATGAGGTTGACTTTGAGTCAAAGGGAGAGGGTTAGTCTAAGAGGGTTAGGAATCACCCCTTAAGTGGGGTTAGGGAGTGATTAAGGATGAGAGGATAGGTTTAAAAGAGTCTAGAAGATATCTAGGATTTTAGGATTTAAATAAATATTTAATTTATTTAAGGAGGATTTGGGGTTGAGCACTTTATTTATTAAATTGATTTAATAAATAGGAGGGATTAATATTTAAAGTTGATTTAAATATTTTTGGGAGTGATTCATTAATTAAATGAATTTAATTAAGAGGGGAGGGGATAATAACAATAATAATTAATTAATTGATTTAATAAATAATTAATTAAATAATGATGATGTCATCAAGACTTTTATAAATTAAAATATTTTTAATTAACAAGTGGATTTTTAGGTGTCTACCATAGCCAATACAAACTTCAAAGTAACACATGCCTTATATGTATTTTCTAAATTGCTTGTTATTTTGGATAATCTACAGGTAACCAAATTTGTCACCACCTTGTCAATTATCTCCTTTTTATTCTCCTTGATCTCCTTTATTTGCTCCTTTAATTCCTTTATTTTAGAGATAAATGCCTCCCTGTCTAATGGAGATTCTTCAAATGAACTTGAAGGGATTGAAATAATTGGTATAGGTGGACTTGTGAATGCAAATTATTGAGATTTTGATTGGTTATTCTCAACCTTCACCATCATATACTCTACTTTTTTTGCATCATAATTTATTTGCAATTTCTTTATGGTAGCCTCATTGAATATAGAAATATTGTCTACTAATGTTATAGCTTGGGGAGTTGGAATATCATATACTCTCTTCATCATTATTTCCCCTCTAAGATCTTACATATTAATGACTACATTTGTTTTATTAGTGTTTGGGGCCAATGCCTAAATTACCAATGTTTAAAACCTAGGGTTGAACCCTAACCATAAGAAAGCCTATTCTATTTTTCTTCTATACTCTTCTCATTCTTGAATTCTCATTATAGAAAAGGCAACTGAAATAGTTATATCTAGATTGGGAAGCAACAACAACCCACCATCTTACACCATTTATCTACCTTACTTAGGTGTAATATTCGCCACTCCAAAATCCACCTAATCTAGCATTTTCTCTAAAATTTCCTCTCATTCAAAAGGATTAGCATTATTCCTTACTTGGACTACTGCTTCATTCTAACATTGAACCTTTCTCATCCTTATTAGAAAAGCTATTAACTCTTGGGTCTTGATGAATTCATCATCTGTCAAAAATTACTACAACATAATTCCCTTAAGTCATTTGTATTATCAGTAGTCGCCTTCAAAAATCAAACCTTTATTGGTAGACATGATAGGGAATATGATTCTTGTTGGTGAAGTTGTAGGCTCCATTTCTTTCTCTACCACCATTTCTTACCCATCTTTAGTTTCCACATTCTCAACTATTTTTCCCCTATACTCTTCAAGGTCGGTGACCTCTATCTTTTGGAAAGTTATTTCTCTAGGAAAACAACAACTTGAGATTTATCAATTGATATTTTTCAACTTTAAGAGTGGCAATAGGATCTTTCATCTCCCTTAGGTTTATTGAAAATGCTTTCACGAGAAATCATTCTCTCAATTCTCAAAATTGGGTTTATCTTATTAGCAAATAAATGAGGGAAAATAATATTTTTCCTTGTCCTCATTTAATCTCACTTGATTATACCCAACCATTTCTTCCCCAATACCTCCTCGGTGGTGAAGCAATTATTTGTTACATCTTCATCAACAAAAACTTTGTGTACAAAGGGCGGTCTTTTTATTCTTACCCTACTCGATTGTTGAATCCTTTAGGTTCAAAAATTCTTGTGCACTCTTGCATCTTGTAAGATTACAAAATATGATAGATTTAATCCTCCACCCTTATTAGCCACTAAAAATTCACATAATTTGAGAGAAGTGGGGAAAAAATATTTCTTCTTTTGTCCTCTTAGGTGTGCTTTATCTAACTCGTTGAGTTGCCAAATAACTTTCAATTAAGGAATCTTCTTAGTCACATATCTTGGCAATATGTGAGGACTCACTAGAAATACTTATATTATAAAATAAATATTATTAGTATAAGGATTCCAATCTCCCAAATTATGTGTAATCCCAAGAGATGCGGTCCTCTCTACAGGCTTTAAAAAAACATCATTTCCTTTAGGATCTCGACCCATTCTTCACTGCAATAACCTAGTAGCTTTCTTACAAAATGTTATTCAAAAATCATAAAATTGGTGTTCTAATAGTTTTGGTTCCAAAGGAATCTCCAACATTGGATAGGAAGAGGATTTCCATTATCACCTATTTTTCTTACTTGTAGAATCTTGTGCCATAAGCCCCTTCTAGCATGCAAAAACATGTGAGACAATTCAGAATAACATCTAAAATCAAACTTATTTTTAGGAGCCTTGATGACCACCATTTTACTATGCATATTCTCAACAAGGTAGGAATAAAACCTTTGTTTTGCATTCACCATAAAATATTTAATGTTTGAAGCCATGTACTTCATGTGAATTTCATTTTTAGCTCTACATTTTCTCCTATTATTTGACATAGAGTATGACATGTTTGGACAAATTAGTCCTCAAAAGTATCCAAATTGAAAGTCTCCTTCTCAAACTATGAAGTTTAAATTGGTTTCTTATTTGAATCCTTAACCCTAAGCTTAGGAATGTATATATTTTTTTATTAGAATCACTTTGGAAAGATAAGACATTGAAGGTATTAAGGTTAACTTGCTTGACTATACCCAAAGCATGAGAAACATTGGAAATAGTTGAAGGATTTTATGAGAAAATTTTGACACTTTAGATATCCATGTAGAGAGTGTAAGAAAAATGATAGACCTAGTGCAAAAAGAGTATGGGTGTGTTAAAATTTATGATAAAAGATTAAGGAGGTTTGTTGAAAGCTAGAAGAACCTTGAACTAAATGATAGAAGATTGAATGGTTTATCTCTGAATTACAAAAATACATCAAAGCTGCATTAGATGGAAGAAGTTTTAATATTTATATGGATGTTTTCAAAATGGCCTACCACATATAGGCCTGACCTTGGCTCATAGTAGACAAATTGACAAAAGAGTCCCTAAAAAATTGTAATTAGTGGTAGAATAGTTGGTACCTCATAATGGTATTATGCAAGTGGAGAAGCAAAGAAATCCAAAATATATGTGGTGTTCATATTTTGTACGAGAAGGCCATGTGTAGAATAAATGCCATAAGGCCCAAGGAGAAAGAACAACAACAATCCTACAAGTAGAACTCAGAATAGTATCAACTAAATTGAACTCACTATATTATGGAACTTGCAATAAATGGGACAATCACACCATAGAGAAACACCCTATCAATCTACTACAAACCTAGAAAGCTACAAATCATCTGGATACTAGATTTCTATTAAACCATGATTTTGATAGGGAGACAAACATACATATGTTTTTAATTAAAGGCCTTGTAGAATGCCCCTTATATTCCAATGATGTTGTAGATAGACTCGCCATAGAGGAATGATAAAAACTCCTATGCATTACAAAATAATATTTTGTAGAAATAGATAGAGTACAATATACAATCCAATACAGGGATGGAAAAGGACACAATTAAAATAACCATCAAAGGAATAATGCAACATGATACAATTATGGGAAAGTAGAACACTTTTCAATAGAATGTTGGCCAGACAAAAATAAAAGTTGTTCCTTTTACAAAGATGCTACACATGATATATTTAAATATGCCAAAGATTAACAATATTTTTAGAATGTTGCACCATAATCAAGGAGTGATGATTTTTAGGGAAATAAAGGAGCAAGAATAATAATGACTCCTAATTTAGGGGGTAAGAGGGTGCCAGAGAAAGGAAATATAGTCATCTAACACTTCAAATAAGGATTATTCTAGAGAATATTAGCAAATGCAGACCACAAAGAAGAAGAATAAGTTTGGCAACAAAAATAACAAAGCTACTATCCTGACATACCAAGGGACTAACACCAAAAGAAACAATCAGAAAAATATTAAAGAAACTAGTGACGAGTATGAAATGGAATAATAAGAGTATGATTCCTTCTAGTCTATAAATAATTACATAATAGGATTATAGAAAATGCAAAGCAACATATTCACCTATTGGCACATTTTTTAGAGGAATAAGGCATGATGTTGAGAATGTTTGTCTCTTTGGACTAACAAAAAGATTTATTAGTAAAGTTGAAACAATAAAAGAAAAAATTGAAATAACAACAATTCCATCAAATCAGAAAGGATCAAAATTGAAAGAATGGACCTCTTTTGATTGTCATACACCTCAATAATGCTAAAATAAAGCTTGTAATGGTTATATGGGTGAAAAGTTTAATATCATTCAAGCAACCACTTGAGAAAGACTAGGTAGACTCAAGTTCGTTAAAACTCCAATGAACATAAGTTTGGTAAATGGTTATGGTATAGAAACATTGGAAACTTGGAGAAGTCTAAAAGTAAACATTCAAGATCTTAAGAGAATAGTAGAATTTGAGGTGGTATAAATGAAGGAGTCCTTTAATAATTTCAAAGCACTATTAAGACTCAAATAGTTCATTGATTCCAATGGAATTGTAGATTCAAGGAAAGAGGAGATATCTTCTGTGGATGAAAATATAACAATACATATTCTATTAGGAGAAAGAGAATATGGAACATATGTAGAATAATTTTCCTAAGAAAGGGATGGAAAAGATCCAAGAATCACTTATTAAATATTTGGGCTATCCAATGTGAAAAAAGAAGAAGAGGCAAGTACCTTTGATGAGATTTAATTAAATAGTGACAATAATAGCACATACATTGAAGAAGTTGTTGATACATGGATGTAATATGACAAAGAACTAACTTATTGGAAATTTTATGGGTTTTAAAGAGCATTTATGATATGTAGTTTGATGACAAACTCTTTGCAAAATTTCATAAATAAAGAAAAAAATGCCAAAAAAATTTAAAACACCAAAATAATGTTGCCCAATTAGCCACCACCATATCCAAGTCAACAAGTGTAACACATTTATCATACTGGAAACTATTTATATTAGAAAAACAAAGAACTTACCCAAAGAACAAGCCTCATGGGAATATATTGGTAGTAAAAAAGGTAAAATTCATCATAAAGTTCAATAAAATTACCAATTTAATCTAACTTGTTGAAGACCATTGGTTAGGTCTAAGTTCAAAAGCACATTTCCTTGGTCTAACCCTAAGGAAATAAAAAATTTAAGATTATTCTAAATAAACCTTTAGCTAGTAGATCATAAAGTTAAGTAATTATACAATAATATAACATAGCTAACATAAAGGGAAATTGGGGTTCAACTCATAGCACAATGACAACATTGGAAGCTTGTCATTTGATAGGTCAAGGTTTTAATTCTCAAGCCCTTAATAATGGTACATGGAGATGCTAGCTTATACGATAGGTTAGACCAATGATGTGTGCATACAGGGTGCTAATGAATGTGTTGGTCTTATTTAATGGTTTTAGTAACTAATCCCTTAAAACCTTAACTTATAGATTGGATATCTATGCTAAGTAGCTATCTATCCATCAAGAAGGATAATTTTCTATCAACCTGGGGGTGTATACTTGAAATGAGTTAGCAAGGTATATGCACTAGAGACTTAATTGAAGCCATGCTATCTACAACTAGAAAGGAAAATAGTACTAAAAAAAAACTACATGGAAAGGAAATAATTGAAATGTTTAACAACAAATACCATATAAACTGAACTCAAATGAATAACAAAAATTAAATCCATGATAAAGAAACATGAACTACCATGTATGCTTCAGTTGTAAGAATAGACTTAGGAAGGGATTTCCAATGGCTACATGAACAATCAACTATCAAGAAAACAACTAAATATAGATTAAAAAGTAACTACTAAACACAAATATTGGAATACTCACTAAGTAAGCCCTCTTGGTGAGTCTTCTCAAAGCTCAACTAAATACTTGCAAACTAGAATATCATTTTATTTCTTCAAAATGTTGTTACATACTAAGATAGCTAAAATTGTTCTTCAATAAACTAAAAACTAGAAATTACAATAGTTTTCTGTTCTAACCCCCTTGAGAAGGAGAATTTATAGGAAGAAAACTCCTAACTAATCCTAACTAACAAAAGGTCCACTCCCAAGACAACAGGATGACTTTGTTTATTACAACATACAACAAGGAAAGGGAGTTATATGGTGAATGATAAATAGTCAGATTATTTCTATTGCAGAGGAAATCTAGCATAATTAATTTTCCTATATCTATTCTACTTTAGGTATGAACATTCAAGTTTCATTACTACTCCTCGTGAGCTATAGGTGAAGGATTGTTGTCTTCTTGAAGGTTCATCATGTAGACTTTCTCTCCAACTAGTTAGTTGCTATAAACCTCCTCATCGCAAGGATTTTGACTGCTGCTATTTATTTATGCATTATGTCATTAGTGTGCACAAAACATAAGTATATCCATTTCACATCAGAATAAAAATTTATCTATCCACATGCAAAATTAACATGAATATTTCACATAGAACAAAGGCCACATACTAGCTTCATCATTTAACCAAAAAGGAACCATAAGGATACATTTATAACCGCCATAATAAGTTTAGGAATAAAATTGAAAATTTAACATGACACATCAAAAACCAAGGTATTCAAACCTAAATAGTGTCTAGAAACCTTTGACAGAACCTTTAAAAACATAAAACATATAACAAAATAGAGCCATTAATTCGGCTCATCATTACCCCCAACCATGCATCTCATGTTGGTCCTCCAACAGGTACCAAATTCATCATTCTTTCCTCCATCCTATAGTCACCTAGTGTGGTGTGCCCTGAACCTCTTGTAGCTAGGCTCTAGTTAAATCTCTTGCTTCCTTCCCACTTGTCCCATCTAGCCTTTTAAACTGCCTCATTGAAAGCATTCCCATATTGTCTACAATCTAGAATTGGCCCCATTAACATAGGTGATTGGAAAATAAGTGGAAGCCAATTGTTTTTTTACCCTCCCAAGTGCACATAACATGAGGATTTTGGATGGATGCATAGTAGTTATGTAGGGATTGTGGCTATATACATCTCAACTCATCTGAAAGACTATTCCATCTATGTACAAGGTAACCCATGGTTTTTTTTCCTTCATTGGGGCCCATCTATTCAAATTATTGGTAGAACTCTTCCCATAAGGCCAATATTTATGGTACACAATCATCCCTATACAAAATATTTTACCAATTATAGTAGATAGTTATTAGATTCTTTGCTTCAACTCTAAGAGGAAGAGGAATATGCTCTTCATATTTGTGTGTTTTTAATTGGTGCCCCCTATTTTTTTCATTTTATATCCATGACATTGGGGCCTTGAGATGAATGCCCCCTATGTAAAGAAATGGGTTCTAATCAATATCACATGGAACAACAAAATTATGCAAGTAAAATTTATAGAGTAAATTTTTGGTGGCTGTAGGAGAAGACTCGTAAACATCATAAAATTTATGTGGAGTTTCAATAAATGGATTCAAATTAGAAATAATCCTTGACAACTTAAAGGAGAGATTGTTTTCTTTTAAGTACAATGCATACACCCTTGGTGGTGACCTACATTCTAAGATTTGTGGAACCAATTTTACCACATTGTCCATTTTAGTTTTCAATGCAACAATTTCTTCATCTTTCTTCTCAATATCATCCTTTTTGTTGATTATTTCTTACAATTTCAGCTTCTCCTCACTCCATTCAACTTCTTTTTCTAACATGTCTTTATAAAAATCTAAATCTATAGACATATAGTAAAATATAGTGGGCCTATGCCTCACTACCTAAAACTTTCTACGAACCCTTTCCTCTTCTTCTTTTCTAGCTAGCACCTTCTCTACCATATGATCAACCACAACAACAAGTCTATCTAAACCTTCCAACCCTATATCATCTTGAGGTTGGGCCTCATCCATCAAAAAATCATGTTCTTCATGGGGCAACTCCCCCAAATCACCTTCTTGTGATACTTCCACACCCTTTTCTCCTTCTGAATCATGAACTTCAATCAAAGGGTTGTCCTACTGCTCTTCTAAAGAAGAAAACTAAGGACTCTCCCTGGGAGGCCTAGGAGAATGGTTAAAAAATTATTCTCTCTTCTTCACTTGGGGTAGTCTATACAAATTAAGATGATTCTATGTGTATGTTGACCCTAGGCTCCTTTGGTGCAACTTTTTTCCTAGGATTCCCTTATAGCCTATGACTTATTCTCTAAGGTGTCTCTTTAGCTACCCTAGGGGTTTTAGCATGTTTTTATCTCTTGGAAGGTTTCTCAATAGTGGTTTTAGGTGAAACCTTTCCTTCTACTTTTTTTTATGAACTAGGGGTTTTCAAGTCTAATTTTTTCTTCTTTACTTTTTCTCCCGAACCCTATGTTTCTTAGCTTTTCCTTTTTCCCTTTGTACGATAACTCTAGTTCTTATTGGGGTTTTAGGTGACTCATTAATGTTAGGGAATGTTGATGAACTACTATCATTATTAGAAGAGGACTCAGAGGAACTTTGGGCAATAGGAGAACCTGTAGTAGGAACTACCCTGGAGGTTGAAGCACCCAAAGTAAATTTAATAGTTCCTCTCTTTGTGCTAACCCTTTGGGTCAAAGGTCGACCCCTAAGTCCCATATTAACTTCATTAAACTCTCTAATTTGCACAAATGCATCCCATGTCATCTAAGACATGTCTCTTAAATACCTTTCTAAAAGTAATTTGCTTAAGCAATGGTGGGAAATAGAATTAGGATTACATTTCTGAGTCTCAGTTTCCATGTGAATAGTGGTAAAATGGATTCACCCCTATTCAAATGTAAAGGGGGAAATATGAGACCTATTCTCAAACCCAAATTCCCCAAAGAAGAGATCCAATTTGATCAACCAAAAGGTTAATGCACAATCAAATCAATTTATGGAAAAGAGTAGGAAGAGAGAGTAAATCCAATATTTCCCTATGTGGAGGATTATGTTTAGAATAATTGAAATACAAGTACTAACCTCAAATTAGGGCAGATCTGGAAAATGTTGAATTTTGATATTTGTGTGCACTTTTGGGAAAATTTGAAACCTATCCTATAGTGGAAATGTTGAGATGGAGAAAACCCAGAAATCTTTCATCAACATGGCTTAGCTCAGGTTTGACCCTCATAAAAGGTCAAATACCACATTCTTTATTTGAAGTCTTATTCGAATTCTGTTCGCAGATCTTGGAAGTTTGCCAAAAAGGGTATCCAAATTCACTCTCAGATCTGAAACTCCACACCTGTACCTATAAGAAAATGGGGATTTTTTTTGTATGGGGGGTTTGCCTTGGTCAAACCTCAGTTTAGGAATTAACCTTGAAATTAAATTGAAATGTATTGTGCATAAACAAAGTAATTGAAACAAATCACCTCGCTTATGTTGAAGTCCTTGTAGAGGATTCAAATCCTCAAATCCACAAGTAGGAATGATTTTAGGATGTGGGATGTCTCCAATCAATGGTATTTGATCTTCAGCTCCAATCTTGAATTTATCTTTGCATATGAGAAGGCTTAGATGAATAGAGAAGGATAGATCTTCAAGGGGGCTCCAAAGACATTGAATCCTTCAATAGCTAACAATGGATCTCCTTGATGGATGGATGCTTGAACACTTGAATGCTTGAAGACTTGCTAGAATGCACTTGCACTTGAGAACTTGAGAGCTTGCAATTTCTTTAGATGAGATATGAAAACTTGATGTGAAAATGAGAGAGGAAGGCCTCCTTTTATAGTGATCTAGGGCACACTCCTCTAGATGGGCCACCTTGGAGAATTAAATCCCAATTAGGTCCTCACCTTTAGAAAATATACCTAGATTAAATGCAATTAAAGGATTTACCATCCCAAAACCCAAAATGGTTGACCTAGAGGCGGGAAAATAAATCTCCCGAAAGCTCGAAGCCCAGAAATTCTAAAAATTGTAATTTTGAAAGAAGGGGTCAAAGTTGAGGTTGGACCTGACCTAGTCAGGGTCTTATCTCGACCCTGACCTAGTTAGGTTCTAACTTGACCTTGACCCTGGTCCTAAATTGACTTAGAACCAAGTTAGGAGGTCCCAGGGATGCCCAGAAACCTAGAAATGATGCTAGAACATGATAGAATGTCAAAGATAGAAATAAAATCCTATGATTACTATGATGAAGCCTAAGAGGATCCATTTCTAAACCCTACCTAGAAAATAGAGCCATGGAAGAGGGAAATTTAGGAGAATCCTTAAGATCCTAACCCTAATTTCACCTAGAATGAAGAAATCAAGTGCGGGGAAGAAGTGGAAAGTGGGGAGAAAAGCCAAATACATGCAAAGACCCAATCAAGGTGCTTGACATGACCCCAAACCACTTACTCAGAGGGATAAATGCTCTTATCATGGAAGTGCTTCCATTTTAAGATGATACATTAAGCCCCCACTTTAGCAAGAGTATGGACTCGATGCAAACTCTTGGTAAAGGAGATCAGAATAACAAGATAATCTTATTATAATCCAAGGGACAAAGAGAAACCTCAAGCCCGTAGGGACTCAAGTCTTTGTTGACTCCTAAATCAAAATAAGAGAAACATCTCTAGAGAGAGAACGAAGGTGTGATTACCTCACCCAATGAGAACTTATGTCCCATTGTGAACCACCCAGGAAAATGGTGCAACTGGAAAGATGGAATTGAACTGCCTAGTGAATGTGGCTACTCACTAGTCAACCCATCAAGGATTTATCCTTAGGAATATTCTATTCCATAAGAATAAAACCAAAAATAAAAGAGATCCAAATATAAGGACACTTCTGACCTTAAGGGATCAAAATATATGTGTATATTTGAAACTGGAGGGATCAAGAGATCCTAAAATATAAATCCATGCTTTAAGGATTAGTTACTAATCCAAAAAGGGAAAAGAAGTATCTTGAAAAATTTGTACATATTGAAAAGTGCATGTGTGCAATAGGTGAGCAGAGCATATGCCCCCACATTAAAGCATTGCTGACACTTTAACAAGAGCAATGGCTTTAACAGAAACATAAACAACTCCACTAATTACATTTCCACATCAAGATGCCCCCAGATGAAGACAAATCAAGGGAAATATCATAGAAACATACAAAGAACACATAAGGGATCTACTTTCTGTGGGGTCAGTATGATCATAAGATAATATATATATATGACATTATTGCAAATGAATTGACATCATTCCCCAAAGATAGTAGAATTACAATCACAAAGGAGGAAAGATCACATAAGATATACGAAGGAGAATCTTTTCGGAACCATGACATGGAGACCAAAAAGAATTAGTGCTACCATATCTCGAATCCAAGTAGGTTACACAAGGAAACATTTACAAACAATAGCACAGTTACAACATAACATTGAACAATGCATAGAAGAATAGAGATACATATAGAAGCATTTGGAACAACAATTTCAATTCCTTCATCACCTTGCACCAACTGAGTAACAAGGATCATATAAAAGAATCTAACAACATTTAGCAAACACATTATGGGAGAATCACAATATAGCAGGCAAACACACAACAAAGCTACCATGAAGGACAAGCCAATCAAGCGTGCCACCTACTTCCCCCATCTCATTGTATATCATTTAGGGAAGGTGGGTAACTTGCAAGAGGGACTATATCCAACACAGTAGGAATGATAGCTAGTTCCAAACAAGGATCCTCTTGAGAATCACTATGTTTGACACTAGGTGTAAGAGTTAATTGTGATGAAAGCATATTAGGTAAATCAATGTCAATGTCAATAGTCTCATATTCATCATTAACATCATCAGTATCAGCAAGAGTATCTTCTTCATCCAAGTTAATTAAAATAGGATCTAAGATATGAATAGAATCATCATAATCATGCATGTGAACATCATTATTAGTAGCAATATTGTCTAACACATTATGCATAGATTTATTTGAAGAAGGTAGAGATCTTTTAGCTTTAGCATGGGCATGACGCTTTTTACGACGTTCATTAGCAGAGCGATTACATTTTGATTTATTTGAAAGAGGTTGAGAACTAGGAGGAACAATCGTAGGATCCTTCATAGGTTCTTTTGGAAGATTAATAGGATTATCAACCATAGGAGAAACAATCACATGATCTTTAATAGATTTGGTAGAAGGAACTTGATTAACAGAATTGGAAGCCATAGTTAAAGGAGGTATCGAAGGTGTAGGTAAAAGACCATGATTAAGATCCATAGGAGGTGAACTTAATTCAAAGATTTTATGATGCTTATAAGCTTGATATGATTGAAAAAGATTATCAGGGCGAATAGGACATGAATTAGGTAATGAAGGCCAAAAGAAATCTAGAGCAACACAATCTCTAGGCCTAGAAGGTTGATATAGACTATGATTAATCATCTTCACTTCTCCATCATGAATGAACTTAAGACATGTATGGATAGGTGAAGCAACAACATGTATGGCAATCAACCAAGGTAAACCTAGCTTAACTTGAAATTGATCAGAAATAGGAACCACAACAAAGGTAGTGTTCACAATTTTTCCAAAAAGTTCAACCGGCAAGGTAATAGAACCAAATGAGGGATAAAGAAAACCATTGCAAGTTTGAATCCACACATCCAATGTATCATAAAAGTCATGTTGTAAGCTTTTCATAAAAATATTTTCTTCAGTGATAACATTGACTAAGGAGGTAGGATCAATAAGACAACCACGAGTAGGCATCTGAGCAACCCTAGCAGCAATGTAAAGGGGACCATCAGGAGCTTTAATAGTCTCAGAGTCATCAAAGGTAATCAAAAGTTCCTGAGGTCTTTTATTCTTAAATTGTTGTTGAGGTTTAGGTTGAGATTTCATTTTAGGTTTAGGTTTTGGTCGAGATTGAGTATGAACTTGAGGTTGAATCAGAGTTTGAATTTGAGGTTGAGGGTGAGGTGGAGATACAGACTGATCAACATGCTCCACTTGATTAACCACATGATTGAGATCATCCATCTTTGAATCATACACAATTTCCATAGCAGATGGTTGAGCAATAGTATTAGTATCATGTGTAGGTAAAGGGTTCATATAAATTTGAAGGTTCTGATTAGGAGAAGAGACAGATTGATTCCCACTACTATCCAGATTATCAACAGATAAAACCTTAGAATCAATTAGATCTTGAACCTTATGTTTTAAAGAATAACATCTCTCAGTATCATGACCATTTTGACGATGATATTGACAAAAAAAAAATTGATCAAAAGATTTAGATGCAATCATAGTAGGTAAAAGAGGTCGAATAGGAGGTAAAATAATCATATTAGTAGCTAACGACCTATTCATAATAGCATGTAAAGTTTCAGAAAGAGGAGTAAATGTATGATTTAATCAAAAAGTAGTGGATGTAGAAGTGGCATTATGAGATGCAACATCAACTTGATCAACAACTACATTTGCTTGTTTGTTTATCTTGACATAATTATTGAATTTTTGAAACTTGTTTGGATTAGGAGCAGCATCACTCTTATCAACTGGAACAAGAGCCATTGGAGTGGTGCTCTCAAATTAACTCACTTGTAATTGATAATGATGAAGCATTGTACAAAGTTGTTGAAAAGAGGTAAATTCAGTAAGTAGAATCTTCTCTCTAATATCCTTTTGCAAATTTGAAATAAAAATACATTGAATATCAATATCAAGAACAGGATAGGAAATCTGAGCATGCAAATGCTTAAATCTACCAATAAATTCAATCAGTTTTTCTTTAGCACTTTGTTTACAATGCATTAAATTAGTCAACGACACTTGCGGGCCAATATTATTTTGAAATTGTTGAATAAAGGCATTAGTAAGTTTTGGAAAGGGATCAATTGAATAAGGAGGCAAGGAACAATACATTGTAAGGCCTTGTCACGAAAGGTTCTAGCAAACAATTTGGCTAAAATCCCATGGTCATGAGCATAATCACTACAAAGGATTTGAAATGTTTTAACATGATGAAAATGATCTCCTTTTCCATTATAATTCTCAAGATGAGGCATCTCACCTTGCTGAGGAATAGGAGTACGAATAATATCCTGGGACAAGGGACTTCCCATGTCAGATGTAGGAATAGTAAACTTGTTTTGAGTTAAGGAAGAAAGTTGTTGTTGTAAGGATGATACAGTTTGAGCCAAACTAATGATGGTTGAATCATTAGAGGAAATAGGGGGAGTAGCAACATTAGACACACTAGGTAAAGTGTAAGAAGCTACAGGAATAGAGGACACAACTGGAGGAACACTAGGAACTACAGTTGGAAGTGGATTGGATTAAGTAAAAGGAACATTATTATATGAAGGTTGTGATGTAGGAAGGGACACAGGAGGAACACTCAAAGGAACATAGGGAACTGTCACAGTCACCAAAGAAGGAGTATAGATAGGAATACTAGGTAAAGGATTAGAAGGAGGTTCAACACTAGTGATAGGAGGAATCAAACCTAAATCTTGAGCATCTTGAGCTAAAGGTTTAACATTGGAATGCACAAGATGAGTAATAACATGCAAGAGGTTAACACCTTGATCACTATCATGAAGAACTTTCTTAAGAGTCTCTATAGCTTGAATGGAATCTTGATTATGGTTTTCTTGAAGAAGCCAATTACCCATTTTATCAAGTTCAGTGGAAAGTTTTTGGACTTGTTAAGGAGGGACTCTTAAAGCGTCATCCTCATCATGAGATGAGTGAGAAGAGTTTTTCTCCATAGTAGGATTGGAATCATGAAGAATCAAGTTATCATCAGGGATCCTAAGGAAAGGAGAAGAAGATTTAGGATCAAAGGCACCCATGAGTCTACGACTTCTTCTAACCAGAATGTTATAAGTAGGACTAGTGGTAGTAAAGCTCATAAACTAAGGTAATGCAAATGAAATAAACTAAGAACACATAAAGAATGAATATGAAATCTAATTAGCATGCAAAATCAATCACAAAGGACAAATATAATACTAAAAAGATAAAAGGAAAGCACAATAAGGCATCCAATTCCACAAAAGAAAAGAGGGTAAGCATGTCGGGTTCACCAAAATGAATAGTGAAGGTGAACACACAAGGGAATCCAAAGGAAGATCTAACACAATAGAGCATCTAAATCCATAAAAGAAAGGAGGGTAAGCGTATCGGGTTCACCAAAATGAATAGTGAAGGTGAACACACAAGATAATGCAAAGGGAGATCTAACACAATAGGGCATCTAAATCCACAAAAGAAAGAGAGTAAGTACGTTAGGTTCACCAAAATGAATAGTGAAGGTGAACACACAAGATAATGCAAAGGGAGATCTAACACAATAGGGCATCTAAATCCACAAAAGAAAGAGAGTAAGTATGTTGGGTTCACCAAAATGAATAGTGGTAAAATGGATTCACCCCTATTCAAATGTAAAGGGGGAAATATGAGACCTTTTCTCAAACCCAAATTCCCTAAAGAAGAGATCTAATTTGATCAACCAAAAGGTTAATGCATAATCGAATCAATTTATGGAAAAGAGTAGGAAGAGAGATTAAATCCAATATTTCCCTATGTGGAGGATTATGTTTAGAATAATTGAAATACAAGTACTAACCTCAAATTAGGGCAGATTTGGAAAATGTTGAATTCTGATGTCTGTGTGCACTTTCAGGAAAATCTAAAACCTGTCCTGGATTGGAAATGCCGAGACAGAGAAAACCCAAAAATCTTTCCTCAAGATGGCTCAGCTCGGGTTTGACCCTCATAAAAGGTCAAATACCACATTCTTTATTTAAAGTCCGATTCAAATTATGTTCGCAGATCCTGAAAGTTTGCAGAAAAAGGTATCCAAATTCACTCTCAGATTTGAAACTTTGCACCTGTACCTGCAAGAAAATGGGGGGTTTTTGTTGTATGGGGGGTTTGCCTTGGTCAAACCCCAGTTTAGGAATTAACCTTGAAATTAAATTGAAATGTATTGTGCATAAACAAAGTAATTGAAACAAATCACCTCGCTTATGTTGAAGTCCTTGTAGAGGATTCAAATCCTCAAATCCACAAGTAGGAATGAATATAGGATGTGGGATGTATCCAATCAATGGTATTTGATCTTCAACACCAATCTTGAATTGATCTTTTCATATGAGAAGGCTTGGATGAATAGAGAAGGATAGATCTTCAAGGAGGCTCCAAAGAGATTGAATCCTTCAATAGCTAACAATGGATCTCCTTGATGGATGGATGATTGAACACTTGAATGCTTGAAGAATTTCTAGAATGCACTTGCACTTGAGAACTTGAGAGCTTGCAATTTCTTTAGATGAGATATGAAAACTTGATTGAGAAAACTTGAATTGAAAATGAGAGAGGAAGGCCTCCTTTTATAGTGATCTAGGGCACACTCCTCTAGATGGGCTACCTTGGAGAATTAAATCCCAATTAGGTCCTCACCTTTAGAAAATATACCTAGATTAAATGAAATTAAAGGATTTACCATCCCGAAACCCGAAATGGCCGACCCGGAGGCTGGAAAATAAATCTCCCGAAAGCTCGAAGCCTAGAAATTTTGGAAATTGTAATTTTGAAAGAAGGGGTCAAAGTCAAGGTTGGACCTGACCTAGTCAGGGTCTTAGCTTGACCCCGACCTAGTTAGGTTCTAACTCGACCTTGACCCTGGTCCCAAATTGACTCAGAACCAAGTTAGGAGGTTTGGGGGATGCCCAAAAACCTAGAAATGATGCCAGAATAGGATAGAATGTCAGAGATAGACATAAAATCCTATGATTACTATGATGAAGCCCAGGAGGATCCATTTCTAAACCCTACCTAGAAAATAGAGCCATGGAAGAGGGAAATTCAGGAGAATCCTTAAGATCCTAACCCTAATTTCACCTAGAATGAAGAAATCAAGTGCGGGGAAGAAGTGGAAAGTGGGGAGAAAAGCCAAATACATGCAAAGACCTGATCAAGGTGCTTGACATGACCCCAAACCACTTAATCAGAGGGCTAAATGCTCTTATCATGGAAGTGCTTCCATTTTAAGATGATACACCATGTTTGATAGCAGATTGTAGAGAATATTTGGAACATTTATCCACCTTCCATGCCTTATGCGACTCAACATATTGAAGTGCACCAAATGAAGATGTGACTGTCTACCTTCACATGTAAGGTATATGATCACAAATAATGCAATTTGACTCCATTTCCTTGGTAAAGATAACCTCTTTTCTCCTTGCTTGTCTACACTCAGTGGACGGTCACGAGGTCTTGTAAACTCAGCTCTAGCAAATTGAGCATCTTTTGATTCAAGGTAATTTCACCATCTACAAGTAACCCTAATGCTTCAACTATTCTTTCCTTGGTTTTAATTACTTACAAGCCCTTCACCATTTCTTCATCATTTGTAAAGGTTTGACAAAATTCTAATGTAATGCCACTAATGCAGCCATTTAGCTTCAGGAAGTAGTCAAGCCACCTAGATTGCCTAAACCTTGGATCACAAATTAGATCTTGGAGAATCATGGTGTGAACCATGGGCTCACTATGTATAGGATGACCTCCTATGGCTCTAAATTTGGATTCAATCCCTTAATTTTTTGAAAATACCCCCAAATAGCTCTAAAAATGGAAAATTCCTCTGAAACTATCTAGCTTTGAGAATACTTATAGACTACTTCTATAGCTTATTTAATCCTTTGTAACTACTTACAATAATTTCACCTTACCACCAACACAAAAAATCCTACAATTCTTATCTTTTAGCATAATTATGTCAATAAAATTCATTAAAGGTTGGACATACCAAAGAGGACATCATTACAAGGAATGGTGGTAGAATTCATACAATAAGCAGTTTCAAAAATTTAAATAATGGACATATAAAGCACACACATTGTACTTAAACTATCACTACATTTTAGGTTTGCAAGATTTGCAATTAAAAAGTGACATGTTGGCATGTAGTTCCAAAAATTATTGATATGGATGACATGACACATGCGTATCCTCCCCCTAATCAAAATTGAGGCAAGTGTCCACACATGTCCTAGAAAGTTTGCACGATATTCAAAGGAAATTTGATATATGAAACATGCATATTAATAACACAATGAATAAAAATATATATATAAAGTAATAAATACACCGAATGCTAAGTACATACCTAGAATTTGTAATTAATGTGGGGTATTTTCTCATCAATGAAGTTGGTTTCTTAGTGAACTATTAAACTAGTTGGAAAGGTGAAGTGGAATGAATATTAAGTGATGCGGAAGACAAATGGTGTGGAATGGAAAAGTGGTGTGTTTACTATGGAAAAATGTACTTCCACAAGAGGTAGAAATATTTAGTATGGTTGCATGCATTGAGTTGACTAGGTAGAAGGTGTGACATTAAGTCCACTTTCTATGGTTGTAGGAATATTGGAACTATAATTTGTATTGAATTATTGTAGGAACTCCTCCTTAGAAGATGGTTTATGATAAATCTTTAGGCAATGACCATTGATGATGCAAGGATGGATGGGGAGAGGGGCCAAAGGAACACCCTAACTAGATCCACCTTACAAAGATCACACGTGGAAGCAACACACACACAGTGAGAGAGAGAATGCAAAACACTTCATATATTTATCTCAATTGATTCATACATGTCGGGTTGTAAGGCCTTCCTGATTTAGGCTAGATATTACAATTTGAGTACAGAAGTTTGCCAACATGCGAGGATCTGAAACAATCTCTAATCTTCTAACTTCTAACTCCTCAAACTTATCTCTAAAACTACAACCAAATATTACATTATATACAAAAGGCTACCAAATAAGTCGGTGTTCAGATCCACCATCAATGGAAGGAATGACTAGATCTAGGTCCACACGCTTCTCAATGATAGATGCCATCATTAAATCCATGACCAAAATTAATTGCAAGAGTCAGCCTCAATAGGAAACTAAAACAAACAACTCAGTAAGCAAGGATAACCGAGCACTAGACAAGCATCACCAAGCACAAGGGAAATTCATCGAGCACCAGAGAGATAATCGACCAACACTAGTAAATAAAGGAAACCGAACAACACCGAACCAACTCGGTCAAAGAAGGAACCGAGAAACACAGGAAAACACAAACATGTTTTTGGTGACATAGGATTGCCAAGGACCTGAGATGCTCCTGCATTAGACACCTAGGGTTATTTTAAAATAATTCTCTAAATCATGAAGCAGGTACAACCTGAGATGAATCCAACTCATATTATGAAATCCATGAACTGTCTTCAATTGGTTTATTCTTCCACTTTACCATATACTCCATATACTATTTTCCTCTTGTACTTCTACCAATTCTTTGCTCCAGAATCTGCTCAACTTCTTCTGTCTGTTTCTTAGGATAATCATTTGGTACTATCATTTCTTCATCTGACTCATGATACTCATACAAATCATCAATGTTGAATATAGGTGATATATCCATGTCATCAGGTAACACAATCTTATATGCATTTCCACTGTCAAATCTCTTCAAAATCTTTCAAGGACCAAACTTATTCATTTTCAGCTTCCCATATGTTCCAACAGGAAATCTACCTTTCTTTAAATAAACCATTACTTCATCACCGACTGCAAAAGTCTTATGTCTTCTTGATCTATCAGCTCTATCTTTGTATTTCTAATTACTTTTCTCCAGCTTATGTTTCACATCTTCATGTACTTAGTAGACTTTACTCCTTCAGCACTTCTCTTTCTTTCATCAACAATGTCTCTCAAATTTGATATACCTCTCGGTTGTATGCCATTTACAATCTCAAAAGGTGTTTTTCTAGTACTCCTATCCACTGAATTATTGTATGCAAACTCTTCTTGTGCCAACATAGAATCCCAATTACTCGGTGTGTCTCCAACTAAACATCTCAAAAGATTACCCAAGCTTTTGTTCACAACTTATGTTTGTTCATCGGTTTATGGGTGAAATGTAGAACTATATTTCAACTCAGTGCCAAACTTTCTCCAAAGGGTCTTCCAAAAGTATCCAACAAATTTACTATCTCGGTTAGAGATAATACTCCTTGATAATCCATGCAATCTGACAATTTCCTTAAAGAAAAGATTTGCTATATGTATTGCATCTGATGACTTTCTACAGGGTATAAAATGTGCCATTTTAGAAAATCTACCCACAACAACAAATATAGAATCATTACCTCTTACTATCTTCGGTAAGCTAAGAACAAAATCCATACTGATATCAATCCAAGGTTTCTCAGGAATAGAAATTAGTGTATATAATCCAGTATTCTGACTTACTCCTTTTGCAACTTGACAAATTCCACAACTTCTCACAAATTTCTGAACATATTTATACAACTATGGCCAAAAGTATTTCTCCTTAAGCAAATTCAATGTTTTGTCAACACCAAAGTGTCCAGCCAAACCACTACTATGTTTCTCCTTTATCATATTAGTTCTCATTGATCCTCTTGATATACACAACTGAATACCTTTAAACAACATACCTTCTTGAATAAAATATTCTTCCCATTTAGTACTTGATTGATCTTGAATAGGTGCTCTGTACTTTCTCCACGACTCAGAAAAATCAGGATCAAATTCATAAGAATCTCTTATGTCATCAAATCCAAGAACTTCAATTTTCATCTTGGTCATCAAAGATCTTCTTCTACTCAATGCATCAGCAACTCGGTTAGTGACTCCACTCTTATGCTTTATCACATATGTATAACTTTGCAAATACTCAACCCATTTCATATGTCTCTAATTCAATTTACTCTGACTATCCAAATACTATAAAGCCTTATGATCAGTGTACAACACAAATTCACTCGGTATCAAATAATTTCTCCATTTCTTTAGGGCTTGAACAATAGCATAGAATTCTTGATCGTACACATAATATTTCCTTTATGCATCATTCAAATTTTCACTAAAGAAAGCAAGAGGTTTACCTTCTTGACTCAATACAGCTCCCTCATATTGCACTTCCACTCGCATCAAATTCCACTTGAAATACCTTATTGAAATTAGGCGATGCTAAAGAGGCAATTCATTAACCTTCTACTTCAAAGTCTCAAAACTTTTATTAGCTCCATGTGTCCACTTGAATTCTCTTTTATCTCCTCTCATAGTCTCAATCATAGTATTAAAAATTGAACTAAAATTCCAAATGAACTTTTGGTAAAAAATTTTCAAACCATGAAATGATCTTACCTCACTAGCATGCTCAGGTGTAGGCCAATTCAAAATAGCTTCAACCTTTTTAGGATCCATTTTCAAACCATCAGCTGAAATCCCAAATCCCAAATACACAATCTCCTCTTTCATGAATGAACACTTTTTTAGATTTATCAGCAACTTTTCATCTTTCAACCTCTGCAATACTTGTTTAGCATGCAACAAATGTTCTTCTCTGGTCTTACTGAATACTAGAATATCATCAAGGCATACAATCACAAACTTACCCAAGAATTTCTTCAAAACTTCATTCATCAACCTCATAAAAGTACTTGCTACATTAGTTAAACCAAAAGGCATAACCAACCACTCATACAAACCTTCTTTTGTCTTAAAAGTAGTCTTCCATTCATCACATTCTCTGATTTTGATATGATGATACCCACTTTTCAAATCAATTTTGGTAAAATACTTTTCTCGAGTCAAACTATCCATTATGTCATCCATTCTCGGTATAGGAAACTTATATTTCATTGTTATCTTGTTGATTGCTCTGGAATCAGTACACATTCACCATTCTCCATTATTCTTAGGTGCCAATACAATAGGTACTACACAAGGACTCAAACTTTCTCAGATCAAACCTTTCTACAACAATTCTTGAATCTGTCGGTTCAATTCCTGATTCTTGGTAGGTGTCAACCGATGTGGTGCCTTATTCGATAAACTAGCTCCAGGGATTAGATCCATGCAATGATCAATGCTTCTTTTTGGTGGAAAACCATCAGGTACATTATCAAAAACAATTTCACTATACTTGGTCAGTAGCTTATTAATCTCCTCAGGGACACTATCCTCTATTTTCTTACTCGGTTTGTTAGGAATCACAACAAAACATACATCATTCTTCTTCAAATCCTTAACAAAATTTTTTCCTTCCATCAAGCAAACTTTCACAAATGTGAAAACATTACTAATAGGTTCTTTAATCAAAGGTAACAAGATTTGTCTTCTTCCATCATCCCAAATAGTATATTTATGCAATCTTTGATCATATATAGCATGTCTATCATATTGCGAAGGTCTACCCAACAAAATATGACAACAATCCATAGGCATGATATCACATAACACCTTATCATAATACTTTTGAATTTTCAAATTCACATAACATTGTTCACTTACCAAGAGTGTATGCTCATCTTTGATCCATAAAATTTGATAGGGCTTCAGATGTTCCAACCTTTTCAACTGAAACTTTGTAACCATTTCCTCAGATGCCAAGTTCTCTAAACTACCATTGTCAATGATTACCTTCCAAACTTCATCAGAAACTCTACATCTGGTCTTGAACAAACTTTTCCTTACCAGATCTTCCTTATTACTTTCACTCCAAAGTGCTCTCCTTACCATCAAGTTCTTTTCCTTCTCTGGTTCATTCGGTGACTCTTCTTGCACCAAATCATTTCTGATGTTACCGACCTTCTTACTTGCATGTGTACACTCAAATGATCTATGTCCTTCTTCTCCACAATTGTAACAAGTTCCTTGAAAACCACCTCGGTAGTTAGTGCCTCTGCCTCTAGATGAATTTTCACCTTTCCACTCGGTCTTGCCTTTATCCAGATTTATCTTTTTAGGTTCAGATCTACTATTTTCACCATAAGATCTACCTCTTCCTATAGGGAATCTACCACCTCTACCTATTTGTCTTTTCTCATGTTTCTTGTTCAATTTCTCCTCAGCTTTCAATGCAAATTAATAAGCCTCTTTAATGTTCTCCAGTTTGTCCAAACTGATTTCTTCTTGGATGGAAACTCTCAATCCATTTGGGTACATAGCAATTCTTTCCACATCATCTTCATCATGTCAAGATTTGATATCTAATCTATAGAATTCATTAGTGTATTCTTTTATCGAGCTATCTTTCTGCCTTAAACTTTGCATTCACCTAACTAGGTTAATCTGATAATCACACGGTAAAAACTTTCCTTTCAATTTATTCACCATTTTATTCCATACCTTAATTTTGTCTTTACCTTTCCTCTTTCTATCCAACTATAGATGTTCCCACCACAAGGATGCATGACTTTTCAACTTTGTGCTTGCAATTTTTACCTTCTTTTCCTTAGGTACATTTTCATATTTAAAGTACTTTTCCATCTCGGTGATCTAGTCCACCAATTCATCAAAATCCAATTTTCCACTATATTCAGGAGGATTAAAGTGTGGTGTAGACTTCAAATTTTTCAAAGCCTTCAACAATCTTTCCTCTCCTTGATCCATCTGTGGTGTAGGTTCTACATCAACTTGTTCTTCCTCAATTTCATCATCACTAACATCTTCAAGATGTCTTCCTCTTCTCTAGGTTGTTTCAACAGCTTCTAATCTAGAAGCAAGTTGTCTCAACATGTTTTCCAATCCTGGATCTGCATCTCACCTCCCACAAACCATCTTGAAACCCTATGCAATTGCAGGCCAGATCACAACCTGCTACCGCACAATAAATCAACTAGGGTTTGACAAGAAGGAACCCTCAAACCTAGATTCACAAATCTAGATCTGGATCTCACCTCACTCTAATACGACCTGACGCAAGGGAGGATGTGGAGATGGGCCAAAGGCACACCCTAACCAAATCCACCTTACAGAGATCCCATGTGAAAGCAACAAGCACACAGTAAGAGAGAGAATATAGAACACTTTATATATTTATCTCAATTGATTCATACATGCCAGGCTGTAAGGCCTTCTCGGTTTAGGCCAGATATTACAATTCAAGTATAGAATTCCTCCAACATGCGAGGATCTAAAACAATCTCTAATCTTCTAACTTCTAACTCCTCAAAATTATATCTAAAATTACAACCAAATATTACATTATATACAAGAGGCTACCAAATAAGTCAGCCTTCAGATCCACCATCAATGAAAGGAATGACCAGATCTAGGTCCACAAGCTTCCCAATGATAGACGTCATCATTAAATCCATGACCAAAATTATTTTCAAGATTCGGCCTCAATAGGAAACTAAAACAAACAACTCAGTAAGCAAGGATAACCGAGTGCCAATGAAATTCAATGAGCACTAGAGAGATAACCAACCAACATTGGTAAACAAAGGAAATCGAGAAACACCAAACCAACTCGGTCAAAGAAGGAATCGAGCAACATAGGAAAACACAAACATGTTTTTGGTGATACAAGATTGCCAAGGACCCGAGATGCTCCTGCATCAATTGACCAATAATTTGAACTACACTGGATCAATTTTTGTTAACTACATAGCTCCCTTAGGAAATTTTTTGCAATATCATACAACCCTAACCACCTAGTCTGCAACTTGCCCATGTTATCCTTATATCTAGAGTCACAAAGGAGTGCCCAATCTCATGAATATAACCTCTTCTCCATGATGTACTTTTCATTCCATTTAATCCTTTGGTTTTGCATGACTTATGTCTGGTGCAAAGATGATTTTCTCAATTCATCTAAAGCATTCAATTGCATGATCCTTTCTTTTTATGTTGTAAATATATCCATGTTAAGCTCAAGTATTTTTTTTAAGGTTTTATGCTCAAATTCAATTAGGATCATAGTTTTTTTTCCATACAACATCTCAAAAGGAGTGAAACCAGATGTTATTTTCCATGATGTTCTATATACCCATACTACTTCAGAAAGTCTAGCTGCCTAATCCTTCCTATGTATAGCCATTATTTTTGTTAGGATAAACTCTATTTCTCTATTTGTGATTTCTACTTTCCTATTATCCTGAGGGTGGTAAGGTGTATATTTTCTATGCCTGATGTTGTACTCATTCACTAAAGTTATGATAAGGGTTGAAGTAAACTGAGCCCCTTGATCTGTTACTATATCCCTTAAAACTCCATAACATGTGAAAATATTTTCATAGAGAAACTCTGTAACTTTTTTGTCCCTTGCATGCTTCATGGGTTTAACCTCTACTCATTTAGTTACATAGTTAGTGCAAACCAATATGTAAGACTTGCCATTGGATGGTGGTTCAATGGGTCCTACAAAATCTAATCCCTATTTATCTTGAATGGTGTGACTACCACTTGTGGATGTAATGGAATTTCATTAGATCTAGTTGGTCTGCCAATTCTTTGGCATCTATCTCACATCCTTGTATATTTTGTTGCATCCTTGTGTAGGGTAGGCCAATAGTACCCTACATTCAATATTTTCATGGTTTTCATTTTGAATGCAAAATTCCCTACACAAGTCTCATCATTGCATGCATGCAGAATGTCATAGGTTTCATCCTCCCTTACACACCTTCTCGTCTCTTGATCTTGTCTAGTATAAAATAAGCATTTGGTTGTCCATGATAAATTTTAAAGCTCTTTTCAACAAGTAACCTCTTCTCCTTTGGTGAAAAGTGAGAAGGAATCCTATTGGAAACTAGATAATTGGCTATATCAACATACCATGGTATATGAATACTAAAGGAGAATAGATGCTCATTTAGAAATGATTCTTCTTCTTTTTCTTCTTCTTCAAAAATTAATTATCAAATAAATCTTATTAAAAAAAAGGGTTTATTTTTTTAAAAAATATTAAAAAATTTTATTAAAAAAATATATATATTATGGGGGGGGCAGGGGGCCCATACCCCACCCCACCCCCAACGATAAGAACCTGTCGTAGATGGGCCCTATCGTAGCAGGCCCTATCGCATGACATGACTACTGTTGACAACAACATACCCAAGCTGAGTTGAAAAAACAAATAATGGATGAGGAAAGGAAACAATGTGTCACTACCCATCACCCTTTAGAAACCCATACTAGCACATTCAAGAATATTGAAGGTTAAATAAAATCTCTATACTAGTTTTTCTTACAATAGTCGATGGCGATATATCTTCTCAAATATTAGATGGATCAATTAGAGGTACAAATACTTTAGAGGGAAACTACATATGGTGCCATCCAAGACATAATTGGTGATTTCTATGTAGAAACTGAAGTATTGCAAGTATGGTTTAAATAATTCCAAGATACACAAGACTGATTGAGGCATAAATTCTATCAACTTAGAGAAGTAGTGAGTTTGATTTGGGCACATGATATTGGATCCATCCAAGAAACTAAATAGTTATCTTAGAATATCCAAATTCCTAACACACTTTCATAGGCATAATGTCTACTTGTGTAGATTCAAGTGTAGATTTAGCCACTCCAATAGGTCAAAAAGAAACATGACAATGATTTAGCCAAGGAGATCTATAAGGACATTATTCCTATATAGTAGAGTTGACTTAAGGAAAAGCCAAAAATTTGAAATAAAGGATAATGTTGACAAGAAAGGTGTAAAGGATATACATGATCAAAGGAAAAACTACAACACTTTATTGAGAAAGAGTTTACAAAGCATGAGACTCAAAATAAATCATCTAGAATTAGGATAAATTATATGGTTAGTGTGTCATCTACTAGATATATATACCATGAGATGTACGTAACAAAGTATAAAAAATGTATATGGATGTGTATAAAGAAATATGAATAAGTATATATAAGATAGAAGAGATACATGCTTATAATGTAAAAGGAGATATAATTATGAATTGAATGTAGTTGACTGATCTTTTTAATAACAACATACTAGAATTATATAGATATTATGTTATGCTACATTATTTCATGTTCATATGACTAATAAGTAATATGTTTACATTAATTCCTTGTTCCCATGTATAAATGATTTTGGGTATAAATACAACATAGGAACTACTCATACATTTGGTTTTTATTCCCCATTTATCTTTCTAACAACACTCAACCATTTGAATGTAAACATCTAGGAAGAAGAAAATAATCTACAAATCAAACCATATGCTTGTTCCAAACTAGCATGTAATAATTTCTGTAAAATAATATCTCCTTCACCATTCCCATACATATTAACATTTTAAATTCAAATTAAATTAAAACATGGAAGAAATAGATGTAATCATCTCATATCTAAGGTAGACCAAACAAACCAATCATTCCAAACACAAAGGGAATATACCTAATTCCAAAAAACATTTCTTATATCTCTACAAATAAGTCCTCAAACCTAAATCCACAACTCAATAAAAATATAAGGAAAACAATGAAAAATCCATGAAATGTGCATCTTTTTAACAATTCCTCAAAATTTATCTATTCGAGACTAACTTGTATGAGAGGAAAAGATATAAAATATATAATGCATTTTATAATCAGGTGGGTAATACCTTTCAGATCACTAACCTATCAAGTAGATCAACAACAAGATACAAGACTATCATGTGAAAATAATACCAAGAAATAAAATTCTTCTCTTCAATTCAATGTTAGATTCAAATCCATAATCGAGTGTAGGCTCCTAATATTTATCACAAGTTCTCATTGAAGATTAACCATATCAAACATTTGATCCCTCAAAAATAAAGGATAACTTAGGCCTCATGTAGTCTCTAGAGTCCCCTTGAATATTCACCAATCACTCATACTAACTTCAAATGCAACTTGCAAAATCATGAAGCTCCAAGAAAAAAATTAATACTAAAAACCAAACATAACTACATTCTCTCCAAAGGAATATCATAAAAAAAACCTTAACCAAAGACTGCATGAATATTTCATGGTTAACCAATATATAAGCATCTCCAATTACTTGAAAATAACTATCCATCATCAAATTTTATGAATCAAAATCATTCACGAAGCTCCAACTAAATCATGTACCAATCTCTATAGGCATCATGATAAACATCTCCTAAATGAAGAACATACATGGACTCAACATAATCAAATAATTTAACACCAAAAGATCCTAAAGGAAAGAGATAAACTACAATATTTAAAACAACAAATTACAATTTCTACACATCCTTTATAATTATAACTAAATATTTCATTAAAATTCCACTCCAATTTGAAGGAAATATCCAATAACTCCTCACACCAACAATCATTGCAAAATAATTTTTGTCCTTTAAAGAAAATGGTGCCTACAACTTGAGGAGCTTTGCATAATCAAGGGTTTGAACAAGCAAGGCCTTTCTACAATCGATTTGGTCAAATAAGGGAGGTGGCTTTTTAAGGTCATTCAAGGAAGTGGTGGAGTCCAGTAAAGTGCCTACCACATTTATGAATAATATCCCTCTTAGAGGAGCTCCCTTCAAAAAAATCACTTTGCAAATGGAGGAAATTCTATAGGTTGTAAGAATGGGGGTCCTCTATAGAAATATTGGAGGAATAGAAATAAGAATGGGCACATTAAATATTTAGGGTGGTCAAAGCATGATAAGAATTAGGGTATGCACCATCATAAGCTAGGAGTTCAACCTAGTGGGTGGTTTGAAGAAGTATCAAAGATAGCAATTCCATATGAATTGATAAGGGACAAATTGACGATCTCATAAATTAGGCCTTAATTGATAAGTTATGGAATTCTCAACTTGAAAATGAGGCTATTTTGATTTGGAATAAAAACAACTGGGAGGGGGCCATTGAAGCTTTTTGCATAGATGGTGGATTAGGTTTTTCATTGCTATTTTTGTGGGGAAAGAAGAGAGGGATTGGTCCCATAGATTCAAATATTGGTTCATGAATGGGGTGGGGTTTTTACTCATATTTAGACCCCAAAATTTAGTCCTGCTAAATGTGATACAATATTTTATCCATTTTGGGTGTCTCTTCCTTGTATGCCTTTGGTATATAGAGATATAGACCTTATGGAGATTGTAGGGAATTACTTAGGAATATTCTTGAAAGACAATCTAGTGTCATTTGATGACTACAAGCATTTGGTTAGGATTTGTGTGCTTAAAGACATCAATAAATCATATCCAAAATGGGTTTCCTTCACATCTAAACAAGGGAATCATACTCAGTTGATTAAGGTGGAAAATTAGTAGAAGGTGGAGAGCTTGCAAATTAAATTAGGGTACTTTAAATCTAAGTGCAGAAGATTTGAGGGAGATGTGGTTCATGTCTGTAAGGATCAAGCTTTGTTTGCAAGCATGTGTTCGCTAAAAGGACATGGAATTATTGGGAAGGTAGTGTTGGATCATTAGATTATTGTAGAGGGGAAAGGTTATGAGTTGGATTTAGGAGAATAGGGGTTGTTCTTGGTGTGGGAGGAATTCTTGGCAGAGGTAGGGATTCAAGGATTCAAGGGAAAATGTCAATGAAGAGCATCATGATGTTAAATCTATAGTGAACATAGCTTCACAACTAATTTCCAGGGAACAAGGGTTTAAGGATGAAGAGATAAGAGAAAAAGACCATAGCTTTGTTTTTTTTGATGTGGCGGTGTCTTTAGATAAGGTAATTGGAGTGGGGTTGTGTGTTTCATTAGAATCTAGAGTGGATCATGGTTGGGATCCCCTAGAGGGCTCTTCACCAGTACCAGAGGAAATAGGTGAGGAAACTTTGGGAAATGATCAAACTCAAAACATTCTGCATATGGAAGTATCCATTTCTCCATCTCAATAAGATAAAGGTGAGGATCCTCCTAAAATGTAGGGGAAAGAGCCTGATAGTACTCTTGAATTAGGGAGAGTAAGGCTGAATCATGGGACAATCAGCCCACAAGATTCTCAAGGTACGAGTTTTAGAGAAGAGGTCATAAAGAAAACCCTCAAGGAATAGGGGCTAACAGAAGAAGATCTAGAATAGTTTGTTGAGAAGATTATTCTCTAAGTGGAAGAGGAGAAAATTGATGAAGTTTCTATATAATTGGTGTTGGTAGAGGATAGAGATATGGATCTTAAGGAGGTGTTGGAAATGGAGGAGAAGGGATGCCCTAAAGAAGGAGAAAAGAAATTACTAGTCTTGTCAATCACACAATCAAATGTAGATATGTCTCAGATTAGGATATGCTTTGCTTCAAAGAAAGAGAGAGGAAGGCCATCGAAGAGTAAGAAGAAATTGTAGCAAGTATTTAGTTAGTGCTAAATTTTTAGAGGACCCCGAGTAACAGTAAGTAAAATTCAATCACATTAATCCTAAAATATATGTTTATTCAAAGGAGAGTGAGTAACTCTCTAAGGGAACAATAAAGATAGTGCCATGGAATGTTAGAGGCATAAACACGTCTAAAAAATCCTGGCTCATCAAGGACTAGATCTTGGTGAGTAGGGTGGATGTGGTAATGTTGCACGAGACTAAACTATCATAAAAAAATGGAGAAAATTTTTTCAAATCCTGGAAAACTTAGTCCTTTATTCACTCTCCATCTATTGGAGCATCAAGAGGCTTATCAATTTTGTGGAAAAATGATAAGTGTCAAATTAAATTGATAATTTTTAATGAAAAGTGGATTGTCTTAGAGGTGTCATGCTTTGATTTAATTTTTGTCTTAATCAATGTATATGGGCCTAATTCCACGGTGAGCAAGCAAAGACTATGGGGTCTATTAATGGAGTTAATTCTCAACTTTTATAAATTTAAAATCATAATTGGTGGGGATGTTAATGCTGCATTGGGACCTACTGATAAGGTTGGTTGGGCAGAGCCTTTGCCTAAGGTTACACATGATTTAAAATATTTTATAGAAAGAAATGATTTTTTAGATTGCATACCAGCAACTGGGGTCACCATGTGGTCAAATAGAAGAAAAGGAATACATAACATTAGAGTGAGACTTGATAGGTTTATTTTAAATCCTAGGTGGATTTTGGAGAAGGGTTGTTGTAAATCCACCATATTGGGCTCCACGGGTTCAAGTCATTTTGCCATTGAGTTGGGCATCCCATCAAATGCAAGGGTTCAAGCCTAGATATTACTTTAAACTTGAAAGGGTGTGGTTATGAGATAAGAAGTTTATGTGGTTTCCCTAAAAATGGTGGAGGGAGGCTCCTTTTGTATAAGGGTCAAGAATGTTCCAACTTGCAAAGAGATTAGGCTTCATGAAAGCTAAAATTAAGGAGTGAAAAACCAATAATTTTAAAAATATCTTCACAGAAAATGAGGATTTGTAGCAATAGTTAGAGCAATGGAATGATCATATAATTCACAATGGCATGACTTTTGAAGTGTATGAGATGTAGAAAGAGTTGAAATGAAAGCTAGCGGAGGTGCTACTGAGAGAAGAGATTTACTAGGGAAAATGATCTCGAGAGTTGTGGCTAAAAGAAGGGAATATTATTGGATACAATTGAGAATGGGTGTGAATTAGTTGTATGTCATTAATTTAAAACTTTATCTTTTTATATCAAAATAGTAAACGCAAAATTGAAACCTAAAATGCAATGTATATCATAACACCAATAATTATTTTTAAGGAAACCCTGTTAAGGGAAAAAAACCCCGATAGGGATGGAACCCACAAATAATGCACTAGTAATAAAGTATCTCAATTACAAGATCTTTCCCTTTTAGGAGAAAATATATACAACTAGTACAAAGTCCCTATTAAAGGACAAACTCCTTTCTTCGAGTCAACAACCCTATTAGGAGTTTATAGGATGAGCCTTTCTTTGCTCAGAGAAACTTTCCCAATGTGAAGGTTAAATCCACCTAAAGGTTAAACCCACCTTCTGGAACCACTGTCCAAATGAAAGTATATAAATATACTGATTACAAATAATGAACTGACTAACAACAAATCCTTTGCTAAAATAGCTCCAATAAAGTACAAATGTCACACAACTTTCTCTACATCAATAGTCCTCGCATCCACCACATTCACATTCACACACACTTCACATCACTTGATTTACTCTTTTATACAAGATACAAATTATTTATTAGGTTGGCACCAATTAGGAATTTTCTAATAAAAATGATTCACATAAACTCTTTTCAAGATACACATGGGATATTGGACAAGAAAATAAAAAACATTAATCGACCAGCATACTCCATAATCCATAAATTATCTTTGTATAAGGTAGAACATGCCACATTTCATAGGTTGACACCAAATAGGACTTCATAAGGTCACACACTATAGTTGACATCACCATGATTCCTGTGACCTCATGTCCACATAAGATGAAGTACCACATGTCATCTGCCACATCTTAAGCTTGCTAGACATAACTCCATCTCGCATACATGCTATACTTAAAATTATAGTGACCACTTCACTATTTTCCTCTACACTATCTTGTGACTAGTCCACATTGTTTCCATTGTAACTTATTGTAACCAACTAATCAGATTCTGTGATTATAAAAAACCATTCTAAACATTGTCCAGTACCAATATACAAGCTTGTAGACTTAGAGATGCACCACAAATCATCACATGCTTTTTGCACTCTTTCTTGCACTTAGTGAAACATTCCGCTTAACATCTTCTTCATCAGTCCTGTAATCCTTCACAATCATATGTTGACATTAATGAAAACACATGAATGTTAACAACATTACTAAAAATCTACCCCTTTGGCATTGATGGCAACATATGATGAAAAACCATCAATCCAAAAACCTTATGCAACCTTCTCAATGTCTTCACTCTTCTCCCCCTAATACAATAGGGTTTTTGACATATCACTCCCCCTTTGACATCAATGGAAAAGGGTTCCATATATCCTTCGCATATTTATCTAAGCATATCCTTCTCCTCTCTTACAAATATTCACTCTTAGGTGCTCAATCATCCAGATAAGTACTTGTTAAGTCTCGCAATCACTCCCCCTAAGGAGTGCATCCAAGCATCGAGTCTAGTGAAGAATACAACTTTGATGGCTACTGGACTGATGCATTCTTGCATCATCTAGTTCTTGTAAGGAGGGGTTTTCACCCTAAGCATATCTATGAGATTCTCAAAGATATCTTTTGACAAAGGTTTAGTGAATATATTTGTTAATTGTTCCTTTGTACTGACATACTCAACTCTGAATTCCTTTTTTGTAACTTTATCTCTCAAATAATGATATTTGATTGAGATATGATTGGTTTTTGAGTGCATGGAAAGATTATTTGACATATTGATTGTGCTTGTAATTGTCACAATTAATTAAAATTGGTTCTTCAAATCTTATTCCAATATCCTTCAGCATCTGTTTCATCCAAGTAACCTATGAATAGTTTAAAGAAGTTTCCACATATTTTGATTTAGCAGTAGATTAAGCAGCACAATCCTTCTTCTTATTTAACCAAGAGACTAACCTCTTCCCAAAGAATAATGCACCACCACTAGTGCTCTTGCTGTCATCAATACATCCTCCCCAATCAACATCAATGTATGCATTGAGGGTAAAGTCATCTAACTTATCATACCACAACCCAAATTCCAATGTACCTTTCAAATACCTAAATATTCTTTTTAATGAAATATAGTGAGTCTCTTTTGGATCTTCTTGAAACCTTGCAACAATTCCAATCACATTTGCAATATCTGGTCTGGTATGTGTTAAATAATGTAATCCTCCAATCCTATATTTGTAATTTGTTTGATAGACACTTTGATTTTCATCATTTGTAGTAAGCTTGCATCGAATAATCATAGGTGTTCCTACAAGTTTGCAATCTTCCATGCCAAACCTTTTCAATAATTCCTTGACTAGATACTTGGTTTGAGAAATGAAAATTCCATGTTTACTTTATGTAATCTGCAAACGAAGAAAGAACTTTATTTCACCAATCAAAGACATTTCAAATTCATCTTTCATTTCTTCAAAATTTTTTTTACTCATTTCATCATTTCCCCCAAAGATAATATCATCCAAAAATACTTCTATGATCAGGATTCCATCCTTTCTAGTTCTCAAATATAAATTAGTATCTACACTACCTTTTCTGAAACCAAGATATAAGAAATAGTTGTCAAGTCATGCATATCAAGCTCTAGGAGATTGCTTCAGTCCATATAGAGCCTTCTTCAATTTGAAAACCATGTCTTTTTCATTTGTCAAGGAAAAACCATCAGGCTTCTCAATGTAGACCTCTCCATCTAGATCACCATTGAAGAATGCAGATTTCACATCCATCTGATATACTTTGAAGTCCTTTAAGGCTTCAAAGAAAAATAATAATCATACTGCCTCCAACCTAACCATAGGTGCAAAGGTTTCTTCGAATTCTATTCCTTCTTGATGCAAGTAGCCCTTACAGGCCAATCTTGCTTTGTTCCTTATGATTATTCCCTCTTCATTCAATTTATTTTTGAATACCCATTTAGTTCCAATAACATTCTTTCCTTCAGGTCTAGAAACCAGTTCCCAAGTTTTGTTCTTTATTATCTGATCTAGTTCTTCTTTCATTGCATTAACCCATGATTCATCTTTTCAGGCCTCATTAGTAGTTCTAGTTTTCACTTGTGAAATCAGACTTAATTCCTCTCTAGCCTTAAACCTAGTTAACATGCATCTATTCCTATCACCAATAATTTGACCTTCGGGATGATTTCTCAAAACATACCTTGGAGTTTTAGGAGCTTTAGATTGTTCACTTATACATATTTTCTTGTCACTGTCAAATTAACCAACTCTTCTGCTTCAGTAGTCTTTTCTGAGTTTTGATCATAGATTTTTTCTCAAACTTGAAACTACTCATCAATTCTTACATTAATACTCTCAACCATCTTTCTCAATCTCAAATTGAAACATCTATAAGCTTTACTTTTGGTAGAATAGCCAAGAAAGATGCCTTCATCACTTCTTGAATCAAACTTTCCTACCTCATCATCTCTTTTGATAAAAAAATTTCTACCATTTTTTTGAAATATCTTATAGTAGGAGCATATCCAAACCAAAGTTCATAAGGTGTTTTAGTATTACCTTCTCTGATTTGAACTTTGTTCAAATTGTAAGCTACAGTACTGACTACTTCCCTCCAATGCACATGCGATACATTTACTTCAATCATCATTGTTCTAGTAGCATCCAATATAGTTTGGCTCCTTTTTACAATCCCATTCTATTGTGTAGTCCTAAGAGTAGAACTATGCCTGCTTATCCCATGTTCTTCGTAGTAATAATTGAATGCACTAGATGTAAAGTCTCCTCTTCTGTCTGACCTCAAACATCTTATCCTCAGACTTGATTCAATTTCTACTTTTTCCTTGAAGATCTTGAACTTGTCAAATACCTCTTATTTTTATTTAAGAAAAGAAACCCACATCATTCTGGAGTCATCAGTAACAAATGGAATGAAATAAATTTCACCATAAGAGGATCTAGTCCTTGTAGGACTACAAAGATCTATATGCACTAGATATAGCTTTCCTTTGGTAGTGTATGACATTCTTTGGAATCTCCCCTTTGTTTATTTTCCCATTACACATTCTCTACACATAGTGTTAGAGGGCTTCACAATTTTTGGTAAGTCCCTAACTACATTGATGTTACTTTCCTTCACAATGTTATCAAAATTCACATGACAAAATCTTCTATGTCATAGCCAACTTTCATCAATCTGAGAAACAATTTTTTTTCCATTAACGGTGTTCAACTGAAATACATTACCTCTTGTCTTTGTTCCTGATGCAATCAGGTTTCCCTTTTGTCCTCTGATAGTGTATGATCCATTAGTGAACTATAACTAATAACCTTTATCCATAAGCTATCTGACACTTAACAAGTTATTCTTAAGCCCATCAACAAGAAATACATTATCAATATTAGTTTTTCCATCCATAGAAATAGATCCTACTCCAATAATCAGTTTGGGAGTATTATCACCAAATCTGATAACTCCACCATCATGCATCTTAAGCTAAACATACATATCCTTATCAAAAGTCATGTGATGTGAGCATCCACTATCAATGATCCATTCAGGTTTCTTTTCATCATGTGATACCAAGGATTTCTATTCATGAATAGGTTCATTATCCTTTATAGCTACAAACCCAATCTCATCTCCTATTGAATCATCATCAGACACACCTTCACTAGCATAATAACATTCCTCATCATAGAAATCTGGTCTTGTGAGCTTAGGTTTATATTTAGAGACCCTTGTAGGACATATAGATGCAAAGTGACTAATTTTATTACAAGAAAAACATTTTAAAGGTAATTTTACTTCATTTTTTACCTTACCTCTTTTCTCCTTTCTTATGGTCAAAGCAAAAAGTTCGTCCATCTTCCTATTTTCTTCATCAATTTCCATTAGATCATATCCATAGTCTCCAAGCTCAAGATACTTGTTAACCCTACTAGTGCTTACAAGGCATGATGAGGTCTTTTTACATCATTATGAACAATTTCCTTGAATTTAGTTTCTATCTTAGGTATTGAATCCAATAATTCTACTACCTTAAAGGTAGTTAACTTAGCTATCAACATCTCTCTATTGAATCCATGAGTCAACTCCTCAATCACCTACACTTTGGTATTGTAAATAGGTGTCAAAGATCTCATAATCTTTGAAATGACCTCTTCTTTAGTAGAAGTGCCTCCTAAATTTATGCTCCCTACAAAAAATTCTAAAACCCTCTGGACATAGCTTTGACATTTTCATCTTGTCACATTTTTAGATTTTCCATCTTTATCTTCCGATTTTGTAACTTTGCCTGCTTGGTGTACTTGTCTCCTTCATAAAGTGCTTCTATTCTTCCCCAAATTTAATGAGCTGAATCAAGATCCTTAACCTCAGTAAATTCTACTTTAGATAGTGTGCTCATAAAAGCTTCCCTTGCAACCATATTATAGGAAAAAAAATTCTTTTCATCATTAGTAGCATTGGGCAAATCACTTTTTGTAACAATCATTTCCTTTTTCTTTGTAATTATCCAATAATCAATTCCTAGGTAGAACAAATGTGTCCTCACTTTGTTCTTCTAGTTGTCAAAGTTTTCAACATCAAATTTAGGACTATCCTTCCTGTAATAAGCCATCTTTTGATCACCTCAAGTGGTCAAGCTTTCTCTCTGAGGAACAATAGCTACGATACCAATTGTTGGATACAACTGAGAGGGGGGGGGGGGGGGGGTGAATCATTTGTATTTCATTCATGCAAAAATTTATCTTTTCATATCAAAATAGTAAACGCAAAACTGAAACCTAAAATGCAACACAGACCAGGACACCAAGAATTATTTTTGAGGAAACCTTATTAAGGGAAAAACCTCGGTGAGGATGGAACCCAAAAATAATGGACTAGTAATAAAGTATCTCAATTACAAGATCTTTCCTTGTTAGGAGTAGATAAATGCAACTAGTACAAAGTCCATGTTAAAGGACAAACTCCTTTCTTTGAGTCAACAACTGTGTTAGGAGTTGATAGGATGAGCCTGTCTTCACTCAGAGAAACTTGCCCAATGTGAAGGTTAAATCCACCTTCTAAAGGTTAAACCCACATTATGGAACCACTATCTAAATGAATGTATATAAATATACTGATTACAAATAATGAACTGACTAATAAAAAATCCTTTGCTAAAATAGTTCCAATGAAATACAATTTTCACACAACCTTCTCTACATCAGTATTCCTCACATCCACCACATTCACATTCACACATAATTTTTATCACTTGATTTACTCTTTTATAAAAGATACAAATGATTTATTAGGTCGGCACCAATTAGGACTTTCCTAACAAAAATGATTCACGTAAACTCTTGTCAAGATACATACGAGATCTTGGACAAGAAAATAACAAACATTAGTCGACCAACATACTCCATAATCCATAACTTATCTTCGCACAAGGTAGAACACACCACATTTCTTAGGTTGGCACCATATAAGACTTCACAAGGTCACATGCTAAAACTAACATCACCACAATCCATGTGACCTCATGTCCACATAAGATGAAGTTCCATGTGTTTTCTTCCACATCCTAAGCTTGCCAGACATAACTCCATCTCACATACATGCTATACTCAAAATTATAGTAACCATTTCATTGTTTTCCTCTGCACTATCCTGTAACCAGTCCACATTATTTCCACTGTAACTTATTGTAACCAACTAATTAGATTTTGTGATCACATAAAACCATTCTAAACACTGTCTAGTACCAACATACAAGCTTGAAAACTTAGAGATGCAACACAAATAATCACATGCCTTTTGCACTCTTTCCTACACTTAGTGAAACATTCTTCTTAACAACTTCTTCACTATTCTTACAATCCTTCACAATCATATGTTGACATAAGTGCCAACACATGAATGTTAGCAACATTCCTAATAAATATAAATACTAAGTTTTTCCACCCTTCAAAAAAAGTAAGAAGACATAGAAATGCAATCTTCTATATTAAATATGCAATGGGTAGGGTGCTAAAAAAAGAAAATGACATTCAAAATGAAGCAATAGAATTTTATGAAGACCTTCTAAAATCAAAAGAAATATCAAGGGATTCAGAGACAATAAGGGTCTTGAACTACATTGCTAAGTTGAAAACCGAGTCAGACAATCAGAAATTATTGGATCCATTCACATTATAAGAGATAAGGCTAACTATTTTTTCAATGGAAATGGATAAGGCACCAAGTCCTGATGGTTGCACACCTCTATTCTTTCAGAAGTGTTGGGACTCCATTGGACCAAACATCTTAAAGGCAGTGGAATAGTCAATAAGAAATGATAGTATGTTGAAACAATTTAACACGACATTCATTACTCTCATCCAAAATTTCCCCCAACTAAATACATTTGCATATTTTAGGCCAATTTCCCTTTGCAACACTATATACATAATATTCATGAAAGAAATTGATTCAAGATTAGCAGTGATCATACCTTCTATTATCTTAGTCTAGAAGGGGGATTTGTTCCAGGTAAAGAGAGTATGGAAGGGGCTTTGGTAGCCCATGAAGTGTTGCATTCTATTAAAGTGGAGGGCACCTCTGTAATGGTTCTTAAGCTTGATATGATGAAAGCACATGATAATGAGCTGGAGCTTCTTGATACAAGTGATGGAGAGGATGGGTTTTGATATAAAATGGATAAAATTGGTGCTTTCATGTATCTCTGGTGCAAAGTTTTTAGTATTGATTAATGAGACACCATGTGGGTTTTTCTCCTCCTCACAAGGAGTTAGACAAGGGGACTCCTTGTCCCCTTTCCTATTCATAATTCTGGTAGAAGGTTTAAGTAGACTTATCCATTAGAAAAAGAAAGAGGGTTTATGGAATGGGATCCAGATTCAAAAATCAGATTTAAGTGTTACACATAATCTTTTTGTTGATGATTCATTATTATTTGGTAAAGGTAGTGTCAAAGAAGCAAACATTATTAAGGAAACACTAGAGGAGTATTGTGGGGGTGTCAGGTCAAAATTTGAATGTAGGAAAGTCAAAGGTATTATTCTTTATTAATTTGAGTAAGGCTACTAGAGTTGCATTGCAAAGATGTTTGGGGTTTTTTATTGTTGAAACTCCTTGTAAGTACCTAGTAATTTTGTTCTTCCATTGAGAGAGTAAGACCATATACAGGAAGAATATTCTTCAATCAATCAAAGACAATTTTTCTTCATGGAAGGCCCACTGGTTATCCCTAGTTGGGAGGATCTTGATTATTAAATTAGTACTAAGCACTAGTCCTAGCTATGTAATGTCTATTCTTCTTGCTCCCAAAGGGGTAATAGAAATTCTTAAGAAATATACAAGAGATTTATTGTAGAAAGGTAACCTATATGACAAGAAAAAGATAGCAATAATGTATTGAGATAACATTTGCAAAATAAAGGGGGATGGGGAACATGCATACATTTATTACGTGAATGAAACATCAACCTTGGAGAAAAACAAGCATGGAAGGTGTATGAAAAAGCAACAACATAGTGGGCCCAAATTATCAGGATTAAATATTTGGATTTAGATAACCCTAAAAGAATATTCACAATAAGAAACCCCCCTAAAGGCTCTTCTATGTGGAATTTTATCCTAAAAAGAAGAGAGGTAATTATACCCTATCTTTCATGGACAATCAACTTAGGGATCAAAGCTCTTTTTTGGACTAATTCCTAGAATGGGTGTCCACCTATTAATACCATCTAAAACACAATCAGAGCCCAAAATGCATTAGAAGTGGCATGAGGTAAACAAGTTAAATATTACATTTGTATGGATACTAAGGATGGTCTTAGTAGTTGGTTATGGAGAGACTTCTCCACACTTCCTATCCCAGACACAGATAAGGAAGAACTTAACCAAATTTTGAATCAAAGAAGCATCTTTATGACTAAGGATTTAGACAAGATGATATGGACTAGGAGAATAAATGGTAAGTACAATGTTAAGGAGGGTTATTTGTCTTTGATGGGGGATTCAACAATTAAAGGGGATATAGTGTATGTTTTTTTTTTGGCATGGTGCAGTCCTTCCAAAGGCCGAGACATTTTTATGGCTTGCAATACATAACATAATTTTGACTAGCGTCTGATTGCAAAAATTGGGTATTGCTAGTGCTTTCACATGTTTGTTATGTGAGAAAGCTATGGAGGACACAAATCACCTACTCCTTACATGCAATTTTGCTAATGATTATTGGAGATGGGCCATGAAGAAGCTGAGTTGGCATGGTCCTCTACCTAATTTCTTTAAAGAATTATTGGGTGGCCACTATTTCACAAAGAATATTTCTTTGTAGTGATCTAGAAAATTGTGCCAGCAATTGTGACATGGGGCATTTTGTGAGAAAGAAACAAAAGACTCTTTTGTAAAGAGACTCACCAAGCAGGGTGTTTTCCATGTTTTTTCAATTCTTTAAAAGGACTAAAATACAAAGAACTAAGAAAATTATAATTCTTACCATCCCTTGTTCTTACATTGCTCTACCAATATATATATATACATATATATATATGTGTGTGTGTGTGTATACATATATATATATATGTATGTATACATATATATATGTATACATACATATATATATGTATTTATACATATATATATGTATACATACATATATATATGTATACATACATATATATCTATGTATACATACATACATACCTATATGTATATGTATATGTATATGTATATATATATATATGTGTGTGTGTGTGTGTGTATATATATACACACACACACACACACACACACACACACACATATATGTATATATGTATATGTATATATACATATATGTATGTATACATACATACATACATACATACATAAATACATACATACATACATACATACATACATACATACATACATATATATATATATATATATATACATACATATATATATATATACATACATATATATATACATATATACATATATGTATCTATATATATATATACATACATATATGTATATATACATATATATATGTATATATACATATATACATATATATGTATATACATATGTATATTGTTGGAAACAATTGTCTGAAGAAAATTGCTACTCAAATTATGTATTGTCTTTGATGTCACACAATGTCATAGTCCGCAACATTCAGTACCTACCGAGCTCAGTCGGTCTGCCTGGCAGTAAAATTAGTGCTTACCGAGTTCACTCGGTTATCAAAGAAAATCAGCATGTACCGAGTTCACTCGGTTATCAAAGAAAAATCAGCAGTGTTTACCGAGTTTAGTCGGTTGTCGAAGAAAAGTTAGCATCTACCGAGTTTAGTCAGTTATCGAAGAAAAAGGATTATCAGTGTTTACCAAGTTCCTCGGTCTCCAAAGATTGTAGAAGATTTCATTATGGTCATCGAGCACTGTTGGCCCTTGAAGGATTTTTGCAAATAAAGTTTTCTTATTTCAGCCGACTGTTATACTAAGTAATGTCGATTTGACAAATCTAAAATCATATAAATAAAAGGTCAAATGTGAAAAATAAAGAAGAAATATAGCAGAAGATTTATAGAAGAAATACATGAAAGGTGTGTGCGAAATTGTGAAGGATGATCAGATATCCTTGAGTAGCAGAGATATATTTGATCAAGAAGGATCACACTTATGCAAAACAGAGATCTATAATCAGCAAGGTAGTTGCATTATTATACAGGTCATTTTCATTGTTACCTTTTTATCATTGTAACAGTGAATTCTAAATCTCTTAACCGAGTTGGTTTAACAACCATATTGTAAATCCTCTAACAAGGTGACAATTCCATTGAATTATTTTCAAGACCTCTTACCAGGCCACTCCTAGCAGGGTGATTAAATCCTCTAACAAGGTCACACCTAACAGTGTGTTTTGTAACCTTTTACCGGGTTGGCTTCTAACTGGGCATCACTTCAGAAAAGTGAAAATCAGTATCTAGATACATTGGTGGTTTTTCCCATATTGGGTTTCCACGTTAAATCTTGTGTCTCTTATGTTCTTAATTGTTATCTTAATCATATACAAGTGCTGATGAATATCTAAAGATAATTTTACTAATACTTTCTGCATCTACAAAGTTACTGCAATCTATTTTACCGAGTGTTAAATAGATAATATTCATTAAGATATCCTAAGGGATCTGGAAAGAAATAATTGTGAAGTGTTTTATGGTTGACTGATTCAGCCCCCCCTCTTAGTCACTTCATCCATATTCCATCAATTGGAATCAGAGCTTTTGGTGCTTGCAGGAAGGGTTTCAAGGACCTAAGCTAAAGATTAGGATGTCTTACAAGAGAGAAATTCCAAAACTCAACAAAGATAGCTTTTCAGCATGGCAAGGTCTCATGAGACTTCATCTGGCTTCCATTGGTGATTCAGGATGCAAATACATTGATGAAGAATACACAGTTCCTACTGGCACATTAACTGTTGAAGACATTGCAGAGGAAAAGAATCATAACACCATGATGATAGACATTGCATCAGCTCTCAGCTATGAAGAATTTGATGATATTAAAGAATGCACTACTGCATATGAAATGTGGATCACACTGAAGAAAATATATGGTGGTGATGCAAATGTGAAAAGAGCCAAAGCAGAAAGCCTAAGAGGATAGTTTGACAAGATGAATATGAAAGAAGATGAAAACATTGCAAAATATGTTGAAAGGATCAAAGCAAGTGTTAGTGCAATTAGAGCTTCTGGAGGAACAATCTCAGATGAAACTGTTATAAGTAAGGTACTCAGAACATTACTCCCTATCTATGCAATAAGAGTATCAGCTATTCAAGAAAGAAGATGTGAAACAAACCACAATATAACTTTGGATGCTTTAGTTGGAAGATTGACAGCCTTTGAATTAGACAACTATGACAACTATGTTCCAAATTCCAAAAATATTGAGTCAGCATTTGAGGTCAAGGTTTCACTAAGGAAGAACAAGAAAATAAAAGAAGTTCAGTCAGAAAGTGAAGAAGTATCAGAAGAAAGTTCTGATAGTGATCTTGAAATTGTAGAAGCATTACTTGCAAAGAAGTACTCTAAAGGGAAAGGTAAATATAAAGGTAAAACTCCTTTAATCTATTTTTCATGTGAAAAAATTGGACATATTGCAGCTAGGTGCCCAAACAAGCAGGCCAAGGAAGAGAAGAGAGGTCACAAGTACTATGGCAAAAAGAATTTCAAATCATTCAAGGATAAAGCTAAGAAAACATGTTTTATGGCTAAAGATTCTGATGATAGTGAAGAAGAAATTGTCTTTATTTCTATAAAAGATGAATTTGATGATGATGAAGATAAGATGGCACTTATTTCTCATATAAGCAAAGATGATATATGGATAATAGATAGTGGATGTTCACACCACATGACTGGTGACAAGAAAAAATTTGAATACCTAGAAGACTGTGATAGTGGCAATGTAAGATTTGGAAACAATGAACCTTGTTGTATAAAAGGAAAAGGAAGAATCTCATTAACCAAAGAACTCATATGTGATAATGCTTATTGGGTTGAAGGACTAAAACATAATCTTCTAAGTGTAGCATAGCTAATCAACACTGGTTTCAAGGTTGAATTCATGAATGGTCAAGCAAGACTGCTGGATGAAAAAGGAAAACTCATTGGATCAGGCAAACAAACAAAAGGTAACTTATTTTATCTTGATCTCAGTGAATATTCATGTTTTATTGCTCAAATTGAAGAAAGTTGGCTATGGCATAAAAGGTTATGTCATGTGAATTTTGATAACATGATGAAAATAAGCAAATTCAAGAAGGTAAGAGGCATTCCTACTTTGAAGAAACCTGATACTGGTCTATGCAAGAATTGTCAGATTGGAAAAATGAGTAAGACTAGTTTTAAGAGTAAGAACTATCAGTCTAAAGAAATTTTGGAAATTGTGCATACTGATTTATGTGGACCTATTGGAATAGAAAGCTATACTGGAGATAAATTCTTTATTCTTTTCGTTGATGATTATTCTAGAATGATGACTGTTATGTATTTAAGAGAAAAATCAGAAGCATTTGAAAAGTTCAAATGGTACTTGGCAAGAGTGGAAAAGGAAATAGGGAAAAGATTGAAATGCTTAAGATCAGACAGAGGTGGTGAATTCATCTCCCATGAATTTAACAACTTTTGCATTGAAAGAGGAATCAAAAGACAGGTATCAGCTCCTAGAACTCCTGAGCAGAATGGAATAGCAGAAAGAAGAAACAGATCTATTATGGATTGTGCAAGGACTCTAATGATAGAAAAGAACATCGCTATAAAGTACTGGAAGGAAGCTATCAGCACTGCAGTTCATACCTTGAACTGAGTACAATTGAAGAAAGACACATTCAAAACTCCTTATGAATTATGGTATGGCTATAAACCCAATGTAAGTTACATGAAAGTATTTGGTAGCAAGTGTTATATCTTAAAAGAATTCAAAAGAAATAAATTTGATGTGAAAAGTGATGAAGGAATATTCCTAGGATATTCTAGAAAAAGCAAGGCATACAAATGTTTGAACTTATCTACTCACAAAGTCATAGAAAGTATACATGTAAAATTTGATGAGTTTGCAGAAAAGATTGAAGAAGAAAGCAAAAGGGAACCTGAAAACTATAGGAGATTCATTTACATTGAACCTGAAACACTGCCAGACACAACTATCAATGAGGAAACTATATCTACCGAGCCAAGCACAGTAACCGAGTCACAGGAAGAAGTTCAAACTGAGTCACAGGAAGAAGTTCAAACCGAGTCACAAATTCAAACCGAGTCTCAGCCTGAAGTTACCGAGCAAATATCTACCGAGCCCGAGCAACCTGAAAAAGAGATCCTAGAAGACAACAACATGACTCATTCAAAAAGCAAGGAACCTATACTAGCCAAATATGTCAGAAGGCATCATGCACCAGATCAAATTATTGGAAACAAATCAGATGGTACTATGACAAGAAGCAAGCTAAAAGGTACATGTCTACTTACTGATTTTGAACCTAGAAATATCAAAGATGCATTGAAAGATGAAAGTTGGATTGAAGCAATGAATGAAGAATT